>VZQC01007165.1:950350-1023326 GCA_009823505.1 Rhizomys pruinosus | reverse complement strand
AAAAAAAAAAAAAAAAAGGAATAAATGAGCTTCCTACAGGTGTCACCATGAATGCATGGCAAGGCAAATCTGGACCTGATCATTTCTCAGGTAGAGACACCATCCTGTTATCAGGTTGGTCTCTAGTATTTTACAGGGGTGAATGGTTGTTCTGTTTACACTCCAGCACCAGAGCGCTCCTTAAGTACAGCTGTGGGCAGCCTTCAGTCCAAGGAGACAGGCGCCTCATTTAAACTGAATTTCAACTTGAGTTAGCAATTGAAAGGCTATGCACAAGAAAACGACTGTATTTATTAAAACTGACTATGAAATAATCCTGATGGCAGAATGCCTCTTCTCATATTTGGGGGGTCAGCAGTCTGTTTATTTAGGAAAGGCACTTTTGCTGCTAGCTTGATTTGCTCTTTGGGATTTTTACTGACATAGTTGAAATTTAGCCAAGGTAATAGAGCATTTCAAATTCAACTGGAAGAAAAGCAGCTGGAGTGCTGCCATGAAAAGCTTTCTAGACGAGAAGTACGGGGTGAAGGTGAAATGGCCCAAGTGCATCTGAAATCCTGGAATCTTTTACATTGCAATAATTCAGTTCATCGGTGAATAAGCTGCTAGGAAAATATCTTTCTCACCTAAGCTCAAATTTACATTGTCTACTTTGAACACTTATTGCAACTGAGATTTCAGGAGCCTAAATGGGGCTGGCAAGGAAACAGACAGAAAGCCTGCCTTGGACTAAAGTATCCAAATGGGTCAACTTGCCCCCAGAAGAATGTTCATTGTACAAGTGGGTGTACTGATTCTTCACTGAAATTCCTGTGATGTGAAAAATAACAATAGTTACAGCAGAAAAATACTAAGCACACCTGCTGAGTCCAAAGAGTTTTAGGAGCCAGTTCATATAATTTAGCTTTCCAACTTTAAATCACACACTGATAGTGGAAAATAATTGTGTGAAGAAATAAGCTATAGAAATATAAAAATGGGCTTCCTTTTGGAAGTTTAAATCCTATGATTTATTCTCTTGAGTGCTTTGCATGCTAATGTTTTGAAGGTAAGAGTTAGTGAAGCTGAGAATGTCCAATGATAGGGATTGTGCAAAGATAGTACAGGGAAAGAGCTCACTTGGTGAGACACTGAAAGATTTTTGTAATTTTTAGTCACAATTACATAGGATAAAAGTTAAAATGGAAAAGTGTACATCACCTTTGTGTTTTTGCTTGCATTAAATATTTTCCATCAGGTTAACTAATTTATCCTTCTTTGAGAGTTGTTGGTTAAGCTGAATGTTGTTAAGGGCACAATCTGAAAGTAGAAGAAATTGATTCCTATCTCAAATTTGTTTACTCTTAAATGACATATGTTAGGTTACAGGACGATACATTAATGTTGTGTTCAAATTGAATATTTAATTGGATCGAGTTAATAACTCAAAACCAGAAAATCTCATTGCTAAGCAACCTTCTGAAATGCACCATTAATTTTTTTGTAATGAATCACTTAAGAAACCTCTTACATATGTAACATGTTATTTCCTTCCTAATCTAACATCTAAATCATTTTCCACAGATATAAAAATCTTAAAATGTAATAATATATTGCAAGGAGAAGTCTAAATTCTATGACTTCTGTTATTTTCTAAAGAATGTTTCCTTATTCAATTTAAAGAGCTGTGCTTATATACACTGCTAAGAAAATCATTCTTTTTTCCCTGAGGACCCAAGTGGATTGGAGCTATGTTTGTCTTAGGAAAAGAAAAGTAATAAAAATAGAGAAAAAGTAAGTGCATCTGAATTGTTGTAATACTCTATTGTTGATGCAATGAAAATATCATAATGGCATTTACAATTGTATCTAGGTTATCTAATATCTGTGTCACAATAATTTTTTTGTGATCAAATGGGTGGATAAATATCACTTTTCTATAAATCTCCCTATCCCTTAAGATGTATGATTAGGCCTATGTCAGCGAGATAGATACACACGGATCCATATATCCTTATACTTCATATAATTCCCTTATCCTTTCTTCTCTGCGCTCCATTGTTCTTATTGCACTTTCAGAGCTAATATAAAGATGAAACGACCATTTTACCTTATCTTTGATTCCAACACAGAAAACCTATGCATAACAATCATAAAACAATGCTTAGTATAAAACAGATACTTCCAAAGAAACTTCAAATATGAAGTTTCTACTTCTAAAGTACTTCTACTACTAAAGTACAATTGGGGGGCTGGAGAGATGGCCTAGCGGTTAAGAGCGCCGACCGCTCTTGCAGAGGACCCGGGTTCGATCCCCAACACCCACATGGCGGCCGAGAACCGTCTGAAGCTCCAATTCCAGGAGAACTCCAGTTCCAGGGGAATCCGAGACCCTCTTCTGACCTCCGCAACATTGCACGACACGGGTGCACAAACTTGCATGCAGACAGTACATTCATACACATACAGAAATAAAATTATTAAAAAATATTTAAAAAAAGTACAATTGGGAAGTACTTTTATTAAGAAAAGATTCAAACATGCTTTTGAGGTCGGACAACATCATACACTGGACCCTGAAAGATGTATGAAGCCATTTAAGTTTTCTGTAGCATGCACCATCACAAAGGTAATGTATCTACTAACTACTGGTTCAATATAGCTGATGGTTTTCCATCTCAAAGTTTATTTAAGTGATAGAAGAAATATAAAACATGTATATATGGATTCTTATGGGACTTATTTATTTATTTATTTATTTATTTATTTATTTATTGGTCAGAAGAGTGGACCAGTTAAGACTCTTCTGAAATATACTATGCTAGTGAGGACAAATGACCCCGTTAAATTTAGGTGAGGGGATATAAATACAATAACAATATATTGTATGAAATTCACAAAAAATTAATAAAAATTAATGAAAAAAGAAAACTCGGCAACCTTGGCTGAAGAAAATATAGCACAGCTATATTTAAAAGTTAAAGTTACTAATCAAAATGCATTAGAAGCTGACCTAAGCAATTCCAAGTGACCTGATTGCGTATCCCTCCCTGACCCACCACACACCTACAACACCTGTGCACCCTACTCACATCTATGCTCATGGTTCACAATTTACCATTAAAAAAAGTAAGCTAAAAAAGTAATCCATAAATTGAGTATGTAATATGTGAAATTATGTGTGACCTGGGGATTTAAAACATAACAATATATTCATTTTAGACAATAAACTGAAATTTTTAAATTTTTGAAGAATTTCATATGCATGTAATATTTACATTATTTCTACCCTTACTAATTTCCAACACCTCCAGACCCTCATAATTTCTTCTCCTTTTATGATTATTGTTACATGGGCTTGCATACATTTGTATAAGTATATAGTTCAATATATATAATACTAAGTCCATTTAGTGGTGTTCATGTGTGCATGTGTTTAACAATGTCCACTTGGAATTAAATAACTCCTTGGAGAGCTATTCCCTGGAAAAAAACTGATTCTGGCTCCCTCAGCATCCATTGCTTGCCTATAACTCTTCATCTTGAAGTGTAACCTCATAAAACATCCACCCAGCCACCTTGACAGTAAAGTGACTTTGTCATTATGTGTCTCTTCTTTGATGACCATACTGTGGTAATCATTGTTATAGCTTCTCTTTTATTTTCAGAATGTATTAGCTAGGAATAGTGTTTTGTTTCTCTGGCTCTTATAATTTTTCTACTCCCTCTTCTGCAGTGCTTCCTGAGCTTTAGATGTAGATGCAGCCCTTAGAGCTGGAAACCTCACAGTCACAATTCTGTATTTTGACTAGTTGCAGCACATTGCAATAGTCTTCATGTTGTAAAAAGGAGCTTCTTTGACAACTGGTGAGAAGTACACTTGTCTGTGAATATAAGGGTGCACATTTAGAATGAATTTAGAATATAGTGAGAAATGAAGTTGGTCTAGGAAAGTGACAGAAGTAGGGTCATCTCTAGGCGCTATGACCTTTTAAACCATGTACACTTGGCTGTGTTCATGTGTAGGTTTCCTAGTATTTTCTAAATATATTTTATTTATTATTTTTATATTTTGTGTTCATGAGTGTGTTGCTTACCTCTGTGTAAGTTCACCTGTGTCATGGAATGCCTGGAGAAGTTAAAAGAGGGTGTTGGGTTTCCCCTGGAACAGGAGTTACAAATGATTGTTAGCTACCATGCAGTTTCTGTGAATCGAACCTGGGTCCTCTGCAAGAATAGCCAGTGCTCTGAATGATTGAGCCATCTCTCTGGCCCTCATTTCCTCTTAATGAGCAGGCCTTAAATTCAAATGGTCAGGCTTTACCCCCAAGACAGAAGTGTCACTATTGTAAAAATTGAACTGATCATTGCTGTGGTTCATAATCTTTACAGATGAGTAGAACTATTGACTGGTTTTCTCCCTTGGCAGCTTGCATAGTATCTTCTGATGCCGTGAGAGCTAGTCGTCAGGGAAGAGACCTCCAGGTCAGATCCAGTTCAATTGCTCCAGTTCTGAGTCCAAAATATGTCATGGCTTCACAAACAGGGCCTTACCTTCAAGTTCTGGGAAACAATCAAAAGCTGTTATTTGAGGAGTTTCTTGGCTTTCCCTGACCAAAAAGTTGAAGGTAGGTTTCCCTTGCCTGGCATTGTGATTTTTGTTATGCAAACTTTAGCTATTCACATGCATTCATATATATTATATGCATATTTTCTGTAGGCTTATAAAATACATTTCTTCCCTCTCTCTCCCCCCATATAACCCTGTCTCCTTCCTCCACAGTTCAAGCACCCTCCATTTTTCCTATTGTCCTCCTGAAAATGCCTGTCTCACTCTCCCCCTTTCTTGAACTCCTTCTTCCTCCCTCCCCTGGTTCCTTTCTATTTTCTTGGATCCTGCAGATACTTTAGGATGTACACTCCCAGGATTTGGGATTAAAACCACAAATGAGAGAGAATATGCTCTGCTTGTTTATCTGCATCTGGGTTACCTCTAAAGAAGAAAATATTTTTTATGAAAATGTGACATATATATATATATATATATATATATATATGTCATATGCATAACATGCTATAGCAGGAATAATAGGAGAATTATAGGAATTAAAAGTACATATTGTTTGAATTAATGTTATGTCACACACTCATATGTGTGACATAACATCAGAATGATACAGATTAAAATATCTCGGATTTGGAGTATACATGTTTAATGACAAAGAAACTATATATATGTATATATAATTTTCTCCATATATAAATGATTTTCTTATTTATTTATATTTTATTTTATTGTGTGAATGTATTGCCTACATGTGTATAAGTGCACCCATGTCATGCAATGCTCATGGGGCCAGAAGGTGTTAGATTCCTCTGGATCTGGAGTTATAGACAGTTGTTAGCTGTCATGTGGGTGCTGGGAATTGAACCAGGGTCTTCTGCAAGAGCAGCTTAGTGCTGTTAACCACTGAGCCATCTCTTTAGCCCCAAAAGATTTATTTCTATATGAACACCAACAAAGCCTAAACAGCCATTACTGGAGAAATACCAGTAATTGAAAAAAATGTTAGAGGAAAGTAGAAGTAGAGACAGTGAAGAAAGACATTATAAATACATTTTTGCTTTGTTTATGATATATGAGTTTGTTTTGTAAGGACGATTTTAGGAGATTTAAAAGAATACACAAAAATCTATAAAAAGACAATAGAAAACACTCAATTTTCTACAAATATAAATGACCAATAAGATCTAGATACCTAAAAATGCACAAATTTTCTAATTAAGAAAACTGAATATTTAGAAAAACAAAACCTTCTGGAGTTCCTTTCTCCAAAGATTTCCTTCCTATGCTGTATTAAATTCGCATATCAATTGTTATGAATTGCTGTCATATATAAAGCTCATGCAAATTTAGCAAGTTCACTAGAAATCTAGTGTCCCTAAAGTCAGGAGTTCTTAGGTTTTGGCAGTTTTATGGATGCCCTTGAGCTGAGTCCAGCTACCATGTAAGAAAAGTTATAAAAAATGTGACCCCTGGAAATGTTTTATTGATTTCCAGGAATGAGGCCCCTAATGAGCACTACACTTTGCCTGCTACATGTTTTATGGATGTTTTTATTAAAGTTGATTTAATTTCCCTCTGTTCACGTGTCCTTGCTAATTGAATCATTTCCCCTAGTTCCCAGAAGACTATAAAGCATAGAATTTATTATATCCTGCGTAACAATACATATTAGGGTAAATACACTGTCACGACTCTGCAGTGAGCACGTTGTGCAGGCTTGATAGTATGCCATTCTAATTACTCAGTGAACTTGATGTGTACTTCATAATATTTTCATGAACTATGTTAGTTATGAATTTTGTAATGATCTGTTTTTTAGTCTTTAATTAAAATAAAATAAATTTCTTATGGTTTTTGGAACAGGAAAGATACATTACCTTCTTATCTACATTGATAAAGATAGTTATTTGGAATTTCAGCAAATGAATGAAACGTCAGGATTATTTTAGTGGAAAGAGCAGGAAAAAGAGAATGTTATCACAGTTCTACATTTTAAAAATATATCTAGTTTGAATATGAAAATAAAGTTATTACACCTTACTAATATTCTTTTACAATAATGGTTATTAAAAATTTACTTTGAAATTCAAATCTTTATCCCCTACACGTTTAATTTGTGAGACAAGCATTTTATTTTTAAGTTAGATATAGGTGGGGCTTTTTTGGTCTTTTTGAGACAGGGTCTCCCTGTACCCCAGCTGTCCTGGAACTCAGTATGTAGAGCAGGCTGGCCTTGAACTCACAGAGATCCCCCTGCCTCTGCCTCCCAAGTGCTGGGATTAAAGGCATGTACCACCAAGCCCAGCATTTTTTTATTTTATTTATTTTTTGTGTGTATGAATGTACTGTCTGCATGTAGGTTTGTGCACCTGTCTCGTGCAATGCTGCAGAGGTCAGAAGAGGGTGTTGGATTCCCCTGGAACTGGAATTAAAGATGGTTCTCAGCTGCCACATGGGTGCTGGGGATCAAACCCGGGTACTCTGCAAGAGCAGTAGGCACTCTTAACTGCTAGGTCATCTCTCCAGCCCCAGTGCTTTTTTTTATTTTTAATAAACATTATCAGTATACTTTTGTCATGTTTGCTTAAACTAATTCAATGTGCATCTTTTGAAGGGTGCATGGGTCACAGAGGACCCTATTGGTAATGCTATTTTAGATATAGTAGGAACAACAGATAAAAAAAATTCTTATTATAGAGCTTACATCCTGCATTTGATTGTTTCTTTGAGCTGTAACTTTTCTTTTGTACATAGGGAACAACTTCAGGGGAATTTAATGGAACTATTTCCCCCCAAAGCCACATAAATTTCTTAGCTGGGATTCATATCAAAACCTTTGATTCAAGATCCGTTTTTCCTTGTGCATTCCGCTGGTTTCTGTGATGCATAATCAATATTGATTAGTTCAATTCTGAATTGAATCAGAATCAGAAAGTGATGTCTGGTGATTTGGAGCTAAAAATTCATAAAAGGGAATGTATACATCACAGTCATATGTTGGTATGTTAAGAAGTCATGGCCTGGGGGGAGTGTGCTGGGTCAAGATGAAAGGCAGCCAGCTCTTTTCGGTGGGGAACTCTTTTGAGATGGCAGGAAATCCCATATTTATATCAACTAAGCATTTGTTCAGGTAGATGGACAGATGGAGTTCAACAAGGGAGCATGTTCATATGGAATAGAGAATTCTGGATGAGCACAGAATTAATAAATAGGATATTTCATGATGTTACTAATATGAAAAGTAAATTAAAATTGTTCTTGTCCAACTTCCATTCTGTTTCTATAACAAATACCATAACCAAAAGCAACTTATGGGTGCCACAAATTATGTGTCTTGTACATCAAGGCCATCAATGAAAGAAGATAGGATAGGAACTCAAATAGTAACTTGAAGCAGATACCACTGAGGAACACTGCTGGCTGACTTGTTCTCAGACTGTGCTTTGTTAGATATTTATGCAGCCCAGAGCCACTTGACCAGGGAATTGTGTTGCCAGAGTAGACTGGGGCCTCCAACATTAATTCCTAATAAATTCAGAGAAAACTAATTTGGAAAGTTTCTCAACTGAAACTCCTCTTAGGTGACTATACAATTGAAGATAATTAGAATAGTTTAAAAGAAAAATTTGGCTCAGTTATATGCAGGGAATAAAAGTAAGTCTTGCTGAAGAGGTGTTGGTAAACCTCACATTCGTTATTCTTATTTTTTTTCGTTTATTGAGAAAATCATGATTGAATGATTAAATGGATTCATCTTAGGCATATGGCATTTTTATCCTTTACTGAGCAAAAGCTTGTAAAACTTCAATATTGGAGAATTATATGTAAGTTACAGAAGGATCTCTGACTCAATTCAAATCTTCAAAAGCTCACACTTACAAAATGTGTGGCCACCTGGGAAAGAGTAAGATCCTGCCAGATACTTAACTGTGTTCTCAGAATTGCAAGTAGGAATTCTGATTTTTATTTCATGTATAACAGCTTACATTATACTGTTTTGAAGGTATACAAGCATAACATTCTGAAAGCAGAATAGGTGTTCTGGAATAAGAAACCCTCCCAGAAGGTAAGCCAAGAATTCATTAACTAACTGAACCCACAGAGAATGGAAGGGATAAGATTTCATGATTTGGCTCAAATATGATCTTAACTTCTACCAGCTCCAAAATTTAAAACTTCTACCCCCACCATAGTTGCTAGATATTTATTATGTTAGAGATTTTTTTTTGTCTTTTCTAGACAGGGTCTCCCTGTAGTCCCAGCTGTCCTGGAACTCACTCTATAGACCAGGCTGGCCTTGAACTCACAAAGATACGCCTGCCTCTGCCTCCCGAGTGCTAGGATTAAAGGCATGCGCCACCAAACCCAGCTATTTTAGAGATTTTTTAAGTGGTCAAAGACTTGAATTTGTGCATAATATGTAATGTGCTGTGAAGCATCACAGACTGAGTTTTAGAAATGCAGTGTAAAACAGTTACCATAATATATAAAGTGTTCAAAATTAGAAATTTAAGATAAAAAATACTTTGGCTTAAACTATACTCCTTTACTAATTCCACATGACTAAAGGGACATATTTAAATGGGGATAAAAAGAAAAGTATGGTAAATGGCTACTGGGAATTAAATTCAGAGCTTTACAGTGCAAAGCCTGGGCTTTGCCCTGGTGCTAATACTTCCAGCTCCACAATTTTTAAATATTGATGACTGTAAGTCCCAAGTCACTCCAGAGAATGAGATACTCTGCTCTAAGAGAGATGTGGTATAAACTATCTTTGATTTCCCAATGTTGCACATATTCCTAAGGGAGTTAACAATTTATTATCCTTTAGGATAATTGGGAAACCTAAGCTAAATAACCCAAGTAATTTCTCTTGTGAGCATTTTAAATTTCATATAATGTGGATTAGGATATTGACTAGTTCTAGTATTATCAGAATAATTAAAAGTGAAAAAAAAGTTGTCAAAATAGATGAACAAAGAGCACCCTCAGATGAAATATCCAGGGCTTTTATTATATTTGTTCACATAGTTAGTAATTTTCAAAATGTAGCAATTGTCTCCTTGTCATTAGTGTGAATTAACAAGGCTCTATGGTAATAGCAGTTACAATGGTAATTATGGAAAATGAAATTACATTTCTAAACAAATTCATATTTAGTACTGTCTGAAGACTAAATGTAAAAAAGGAGTATTTAAGCATATTTTTATAAGCTAGCGTAGAAGTGAAACAAAAAGCTTTAAAAATGAAGTAACAAGGGCCCATCACACTTTGCTGGCCAGCCACAGACCTATGTCTTATCACCTATTACCTTATTATTCTTGGTAGATTTTTTTTTTGTTCTGATTTTATCCCTTTTGAGACATTAGCTGACTATTTTTTTAATGAAGAATTTTATTAAATAGTTGTGGGTCTCCTATAACACATCTTAATCAAATTTAGATGTGCTCCCCTATCTGCACCCCCTCCCCCCAGAGCGTGTTCACAGGATTTCATGCATTTTGTCATAATTGTTAAGGCTTATATCTTTAAAGATTTTTAAAATTTTATTTATTTTATTGTGTGTATGAATTTACTGTCTGCATGTAGGTCTGTGCACCATCCGTGTCGTGCAGTGGTCAGAAGAGGGCTTTGGTTTCCCCTGGAACTGGAGTTAAAGACGGTTCTCAGCCACCATGTGGGTGCTGGGGGTCAAACCTGGGTCCTCTGCAAGGACAGTCAGCATTCTTAACCACTAGGTCATCTCTCTAGCCCCAAGGCCTATACCTTAAGTCAAGTTTGTGTCCCAGATGTCCCTCAGTGTGAGTTCATCCCCTGGAGTCTTTTCAGCCTATCTAATGTCATTTCTTTTTTTTTATGAAAATTAGCTTTATTAATTATATAATATATTCAAGATCAAAACATCATGTACCTCATAAATATGCACAATTATTTGTCAGTTAAAAATAAACAAACATATTTTAAAATAAAAGTACTGATGGGCAAATGTATATTCTTATATTCCAAGAAGACAAATCCATTGGCACACTCAGACCTGTTTCCACCAAATCAAGTAAATCTTCTAATTCTGGGAAATAAGCCATTTTAATATTGCCAGTTCCTCAGGCAAGCCTGTGCAGAAGACCTGAGAGAGAAAACCTACTTCCACTGCTGCCCCTCCTGGAACAACCAGGTCCCTGCACAACAAGGGGCTCTAAAGTGTGTAGTAATGTTTACCAGGTTCTAGGAAGGAGTAGGTGAAGGATCTGGTGAACGTTTCTACAGCACATGCCCTTCTTTAAACAAGATCAGACTATTTTTTGTTTTACAAAAACACCAATCTTTGGCCTTAAATATCCAAAAGAAAAGTATAACCATAAATAAATAGTAAGGTCTGAAAAATTGTACTTCGGGTATGAAACTTGAGATCTTAGTAAAAAGACAAAAAGAGAAAAGAAAGAACACAGTTGTTTTGCCTATCTCACCAGCAAGTGCAGCTACTCTGTGGCTGCCATTGCTTTTGCCATCCTTCAAAGACTTGAGACACAGGTTTTTCAACCTTCCAATATGGACTGAAGACTCATGTCTCTCCAAGAATCCTCCAAACCTTCAGTGCCAGATGGGCACTGCTGAGACATCCGACTTGTGGACTGAGCTACTACTGAGGTTTCAGCCTCTCAGAGTATAGACTGCCATTGTTGGACTACCCAGGCTGTATCCTGGAGACCAGTAGAGGAAGATCAAGACAGGATGCAGTGCTTACTGGACCTCATTTGGTGACCATGGGAAGGGAAAACCCCAGTGTGGAACACAAGAGTAGAAGTGATGATGGTTTGGTGCCAAGGAGGAGACTTCAAACATGACATCTTTCACCCTAATAAAGAAAAAAAATCATAAACTGAAGATGCAAAAAAAAAAAAACCTCACAATCTTTCTCTTGAACTTTTTATACGTTTTTGTATTTCTCACTCTGATTCAACAACTTGTATTTGTTCATTTGCTTTCTTTTGGCCTGACCTGAATGGAAAATTTGCTCTGCTCATTAAGGTATTTTCAAAGTAGAATTGGAATAATTTGATTTAGAATTATTTTTATGTAAAAATTATAAAAACTATTTTTTTCCTGAAATGTCTGAAGTTAGAATCATAGAACTTACCACACCAGAAATTGGTCAATTAAAAGAACAAGTGACCTTCTATTGAAGACCCATGCAAGTTCAACCAGACAAAAACCCATCATGGAACTGGGGAAATGGGCAGCAGAACCCAATCTTAACTCTGGAAATATTGGCAGCTGATTATTGTTGAGTGAGGAAGAACTGGCCTTCTTAAAGCGAGGGACTCTGGATAGGCTGAGTAGAGTTCAGTGGATGAACCGGCACTGAGGAACGGCCAGGAAAACTGATTTGACGCAATAGACCCCTCCACAAATGACAGAATGTACGAATTCCAGTTGAGGGGGTGGGTTGTGGGAGAGTGCCCAGGGAGAAGGGGTTAAAAGGTAATTGAGACTGGTTGAGATGTTATGAAATGCACAAAAATTCAATGAAAAGAAAAAGTTATCTTTTAAAAATATTCTGAAACATTGGCAAGTTATGGTATAATGATGATACATTGATGACTTTCTAGACATATAACTAGAGACTATCTTGGTCACCACGCAGTTTTGTTTTTATTCTGGTATTCCTGCTTTCAATCAGTATCAGGCTCCCACTGATATAAAAATGCATTCCTAAAATAACTTTTTCATTTAACACTACAATTACTTATTTCCTTTCCATAAACCTAGAATTCTATTCATGGTAGGAAAGTCTGGATATAAACTTACACAGATTCCTGCAGGATTGAGGGTGGGGTAGCCACATGTGTACAGGAAAGATAAATTCGATATATTAAGAGTCAATGTGGTAAAAGAAAAAAAAAAAAGAATCATGGTGGATTGGTAATTTGGCTATGCTCTCTCTGTGAACTGTAGACAGGATGTGAAAAACTATTTCAGGTGAATTTTATTCAGAGATTTATATGGAAAGAGAATGTCATGCGGGTGGTCAAAGCTAGTAATTTGGCACGCTTCAGCTGAGTGTGTATTGTAGAGTGAAGGAACCTGAACCAGAACCACAAAGAGTTTGATCTACTTACACTGCCTAAGCATTCCTATTTGCCCAGAAATGTAGCAATTTGTGGAATCTGTCACAAAAGTATTTACTCAACAGTGCCTCCTTTCAGTAGAGAAAGTTAAGCAAATGCTATGTTGCCTCTAGGTTTAAGTTACCATAAAGACTTAGTTGTCATCTTACATGAAGGAGGATGCAAAATTCTTGTTTCACTAAAAGAGGAACATGAATAAATAATAGTTTTGAACTTTTAAATCTTCATACACTAGTGCAGAAAAAAATGAAACACAAAGTGCTACGAATGGATGAGGAGTTGCTGCAGATCTGGGGCAGCTCTGAGCAAGCCATCGTTCCTGCCCCCCTCGAATCAAGGAAGTGTTTATGCAGGATTTGATATTTGAGATGACCTTAAACAAAAAGTAGACCTTGGATCTTCATTCTCTCTGTTCTCCGTGGTCCACTCATCTCACATTTACATATAGGAATAATTTAACAATCCTCTTGATGTCATTATAAATATTTTAAAAATCACTCTAATTTTAGAAAGCATAAAATAAACTTTTTATTTTAAATATTAAAGGGATGAGAATAAAGAAACTATATGACTTTTAAATGAGTATTTTATGATTTGCAGTTATAGTATTCTTGATTAAACAGAAATATGTGAATTCTATACATAATCCAGTTCTGGTTCCTTGTCAAGATTGAAAGGGGTCCATCTTGTTCAGGTAGGGGAAGTAATACCATGATTAGGTTTATGATAATATCACTTTTAACATCTATTCACTGTGCAAAGTAAGCAATCTCATTGTGACTTTTTGATACACGTATAGAGTATATTTTGGTCATGGTCACTGTCCCCCCATTTTCTGCTTCTCTCCCCTCATCAGTTCACAGTGCTGTGGAGCCACCCTTACTGTGGAAGAAGGGAGAACTAGATGTGATCTGTCTAAGGCCAAAAGGAAATTTTATCAGGTAGATTGTACATTAAGAAACTAAAGGACTCAAAGGCTCATAGCATTTCCTCATCCCTCCTGCACTATCAAGGGTGGGTCTCCAGAGTAGTGTAAGTTATGCCAAGCAGTCGTTTTCTTAGGATTGATAGCAATGTTTGAAAGAAAGTAAAAAACATGGCACTCACAAGAAAGCACAACAGAATGACTCATTGGTAAAAGCAAGGGGAGGATATGAGGAAGGTGTATTTACCCCACCCTTCCTTCCAGAATCCACTTTACATGTATTATGTCACTGATATTTCAATATCTCTACCTTGGAGTGAGCAACTAAGGTAATTCTGTTAGAGACAGCCTCAGAGGATAGCTGATTCATCCAGAGTTATACCACAAGTCTTTGATTGCCAGTCTATGCATTTGGTTCTAATACTATACCCTCTGTCCAACTTTTTTTAATTACATTAGATTTTTGAATAATGCTTATATAGACCTTGTCTAAAAAGTCTTGGTGAAATATAACACAGAAGGTGGATTGCATCTGGAAACAATTTCACTTCCTCACAGTAGACAAAAGTTACAAATGGAGGTAGAAGGAAAGGTGATTAGGATGAGTAACAGGGGGACTTCAATGGAACCCAGAATCAACCTGACATAATCAAAGTGGAGGCTGAGAGGAGGAAAGACAAGTTTACAATGGTGTATGTGAAATACAGTTCTTCATCACTGTGAGTCACATTTTCATAAAGAAGTAGATAGAGCTGGATAGCATTCTATCATTGAAATACACACGCAAAGAGAGAGAGAGAAAAACTAAAAGAAACATTTGAGGTATAACTGTATAAATATTTAAAAATGGCCTTATATTTTTTGTTTCATTATTTCTAGGAAGCAAAGTTCATATATTTTGTTAGTAAATTATTTTAAGGAAAATGTATTTTCCTATCACTGGATTTGTAGAAATCTTCTGTTCCTAACCTAAAAGTATAAGTTTCACTTTTCTGAGGCTCAATATGATTTTCGAAGAGCTTAATTAGTAATATATACATACTCATACAATGTTCTTTGCATGTCCTGCCACACAGACTGAAATTTCTAGACTTATGCCTCCTCTTGGACCTGTGACTATTTTTTTGACCAGTGAAGAAATGGACAGATTGTCTATACAGTTCTTTCACTCTTTCTTTATTCATTTTTTCTTACCTAAATTTGTAAGATGGCAGAGCTGAGGCTAGAGAGCTGGCTCAGCAGTTAAGAACACTGACTGCTCTTCCAGAGGACCTGGGTTTGATTCCTAGCACCCACATGGTAGCTAAGAACTGGCTGTAAGCTGGGTGTGGTGGCTCATGCCTTTAATCCTAGCAGCACTCGGGAGGCAAGAGGGAGGTGGATCTCTGAGAGTTCAAGGACAGCCTGGTCTGTAGAGTGAGTTCCAGGCCAGCTGGGGCTATAGGGAGACCCTACCTCAAAAAGACAAAAGAAGAAGAAGAAGAAGAAAAAGAAGAAGAAGAAGAAGAAGAAGAAGAAGAAGAAGAAGAAGAAGAAGAAGAAGAAGAAGAAGAAGAAGGGCACAGCTATAAGATGAACCAAATCTGGATTTATAAATCACCACTGGGCAGAGAGCCATCCAATTTGACAAATAATGATGAAATAAACTTCTACTGAGTTTATCTATCTGAAAAATTCAGAGATTATATGTGATAAGAGCTAGCATGATTTTCCACTCACACTCTGTAATAGTGCTCAACCATTGTAATATATACTAGTGAAAATAACCCATGCATGCAATGCCTATGGAGGCCAGAAGAGGACATCAGACTTCTTGTAGCTGGAGTTACTGAGTTCTGTAGCTAGCTACCTTGTGGATGATGGGAGTCGAACCCTGGTCATCTGTAAGAGCAGCCAGTTCTCTTCACTGCTGTGCCATCTTTCCAGCTCAATGTAGTTCTATTTAAGTGAATATTTTCATTAAGTTTTTGTGTGCTCCATACAATAAATCTTAATCATATTTAGATCCCCTCCTCCATTCTCACCCCTTCTACTCCCCCACTGCCAGATTTCATGTATTCTGTCAAACATAGCATGGCCTATATTGTACCCAAATGTCCCTAGTGCAAGTTCACTCACTGAGTCTAGTTAGCCTAACTACATGCATTCACATAAGGAATATAAACTCTCCCTTACACAGCATCTCTCACCTCTCAATCACTTGCCAATATTTCTTCAACTAACTTTGGTGTCTGTTGACCATTTCCAAACTTCTATGCTGGGTCTTTGTATGAGTCAGAATGGGTATTGTGCGATGTTGTCAGTATTGCTGGAATGTGTATGTTTTTGTTGTTGTTTTGATTTGTTTTGTTTTGAGGCAGGGTCTCCTTGTAGCCCCGGCTGGTCTTGAACTCACTCTGTAGACAAGGCTGCCTTTGAATTCACAGAGATCCATCTGCTCTGCCTCCCAAGTGCTGGATTAAAGCTGTGTGCTGGAAGTACATCTTAAAAATGAAATCTGCTATTAAATCTATAATTCTCTTTTTTGTTTCATTAATTTCCATTCTATTGCCAATCGTATTTGATTCTATAACTAGTTTAGCTGACTTTTTGTGATTTTTTAAAAATCTTTTTTTTAAAAATTTTATTTTTTATTGATGCTTTGTGTAATTTCATACATCATTTTCCAATTCATTCGGTTCAGGCATATATCCCCTTCCCTTCCCGCCCCACCCCACCCCTACCCATCGCAGATCGTAGGCATTCTGCAACGTAAGTTTTTCTGCATCTTTCTCTGCTTTTGGTTTTGTTTTGTTTCATTTTTTTTTTTTTCATTAAATAAGTGAGTAATTTTGAGTACAAGCATCTTTCATGTAAAACCAATTTGCAAACAGTTGTGCCCAAAACCCACACAGCTCATGGGTCCCACCATCCCAGCAGGGGCGCTTGTATGTTCAATCTAAGTTGATCAAATGAGTGTCCAGTTATATTGTTGTAGTTTCACCATTGACCCCGCAATCGAAGCCCTTAACATTCTACCAGCCCCTCTTCCGCAGATTGTTCCCTAGCTTAGAAAAGGGCACAGGAGGATGAGAAGCAAAAAACACTCTACTTTTCTTGGAGCTGATGTCTTGGTCTTAGTCAGTTCTGGTTGTTTTCTTCATGGGCTGCACAGCTTGTCCAGGCTTAACCTTTCGACTATCCTACTAATGAAGGCACAAGGAATTAGATTTATAGGTACTTAAACAGTATAATATATAGCCTTTCGATCCTACTAATGAAGCACACACAATTAGATATATGGGTATTTAAACAGTACTAATTGTTATGGTAGGTTACTTTGGTATAGACACAGATGTTTGGATGGTATGTCAATTCATGATCTACATTTTCTTCTGTCAAGTATGGCAGGGTCTTCGTGTGGTTTATAACATCTCCTAACCATTAGAGGATGATTTTTTAGGGCATCCTTGAACACATACGTTTTTATCTATTTGTCCCTAATAGAGAATCTTATCTTTTAACCTCAGAACTAAGGAGAACTAGCTAGACCTGTAAGCAATATGACACTGCTACACCTGGATGGAAGTCCATCATTCTAACTTGTGGAATGGGAGGTACATTCTAAAGGAGCACTTTCAATTGCTGCATCCAGGTAAGAATTGAATTAGGTTGGACCAGGACCATTAAAAACAAACTGATAAAGAAGAGCAGTTGGGTGTGCTATAATCTCTAATTCTGAGTGATAATGGCAATATTTTCAAGGTGATCCTCAGCTATATATCAGCTTGAGCTAATATTTTATTGTAAACATAATGTAATATACTTGCATTTAAATCGACATTCTTATGAAGCAAATAAATATGTAAGAATAAAACTCTAATTACATTAGTAGGATTTAAGAATATTTATGGTATAACCTTGCTTTTTAAGTCTATGTTCATAAAGACATTCAAATAATAATGTCAGACACTTTTGATCATACAAACAAAATGATGAAGTACCCTAAGTCCATCAAACAAATCTATTATCATTTGTGTATACTATTTAAAATATTAAAAAATAACATCTAATAGTACATTGTATAAATGTACCATACTTTCATTATCCATTCATTAGTTGATATACCTTTAGGTTGTTTCAATTTTCTTTTTTTGGCTATTGTGAATAGGGAAGCTGTATCTCTGTAGTCCTTTTATCATGTACTAAGATTGATATGGCTGGATCATATGGAAGATCTGTTTTAACTTTTGAGGAGCCCCCACATTGATTTCCAGATGTCTGTACCAGTTTGCACTCCTACCAGTACCTCCTTTCATTCATCCATGCCTTATCATTGTTTGCTGTATGGATCTTAGTTATTCTGACTGAAGTAAGATGAAATCTCAAAGTAGTTTAATTATCATTTCTCTGATGGCTAAAACAATGGGAATTTTTTATTTATTTTGTTGTTTATTTTTGTGTATGAATGTATTGTCTGCATGTAGGTTTGTGCATTCGTGTCATGAAATGCCGAGGAGGTCAGAAGAGGGTGTTGGATTCCCCTGGAACTGGAGTTCTCCTGGAATGGAGTTTCAGACAGTTCTCAGCCACCATGTGGGTGCTGGGGATCGAACCCAGGTCCTCTGCAAGAACAGTCGGTGCTCTTAAGCGCTAGGTCATCTCTCCAGCCCATCAATGGGAATTTTTAAAAGTATCTCTCAGCCATATGCATTTAGTTCCTTGTCCCAAATTTTAATTGAGGTAGGGTTTTGACATTATTTTTTGAGTTCTTTATATAATATAGATACTAACCCTCTGTCAGAGGTGTAATTGTAAAAATAGTTTGCCTTTCTTTAGGTTACCTCTTTACACAAATGATTTCTTTTGATGTACAAAAATTATTTTCATGATATCTAATTTGTCAATTGTTGGACTTAATTCATGCACTCTAGTTTTGTTCAGAAACTCCTTTTCTATTCCTTGAAATTCTAGTGTAATCTCTAACTTTTCCTGTATAATATTCAGGGTAGAATCATAAATAATATGATAACCCAGACTTGGAAAATACAAATGTCATATGTTCTTCCATATAAGTGGATACTAGCCTCTAAAGTTTAGATGTGTTTTAATTGGAAAATTCTTAAAAGTACAAGAAACTAATGTAGTGTCCTTGGGGATGGATCATGGGACAGGGGATAGAATACAATGACAACAATTGGAAAGGGGAATAATATGTAAGACATTTAATGGAGTGGGGAATGGGAGGGTGGGAAAGAACAGGGACTAAGAGGAAGGATAGCTAACATTGAAGGCATTTTGAAAGTGTCCCATGGAAATATACCATGGAAACTTTTCTCAGTATAAACACATATAATATAAAAGGGTTTAAAGACAGTTACCTTATAACTGAAGTGTAATGGCCTTAGTAGATTAGCAAATAAAAATCCCAATGCTAAGGAATGGACTCCTTCTTTCGGAGTTGTTGAACAGAGAGATCCCATAGATTCACAAACAATACAAGCTATTATCATTGCACTTGGTTTTTCACCATAACTGGATGGAAAGAACCTATTGCTGAAGACACTGAATATCTGAACCATAAAAGAAACAGGAGAAATGAAGCTGGTACTAACCTTTAAGCTAAAT
This sequence comes from Rhizomys pruinosus, assembly GCA_009823505.1. Lineage (NCBI taxonomy): Eukaryota > Metazoa > Chordata > Mammalia > Rodentia > Spalacidae > Rhizomys > Rhizomys pruinosus. The sequence goes on along the minus strand of VZQC01007165.1, from coordinate 1,004,122 downwards.
CTCAGAAGGCACTAGAGATGTCACTGACAGAGTAAAACAATTATCAAGCTTGTCCAGCTGTGAAGACTTCAAGCTACAACACCAACTGATACAGCAAAAATATGCTCAGTGGTGCAATAGTGGCATAAGTAATATGAGAGTAAATAATCACCTTCTAATCGGATTTAAGGACCACTTCACAAAAGAGAGCCCACACCAGATACTGATATCAGGGAAAGAATCTATCTCAGACAAATCAGAAGCTGTAGAGGAGAACTACCACTATCTCTCTGCTAAGTAGACATAATATTAATCTGATCTAATCATTGTATTAATAGATTGGTACATCCTTCATTTCTCACCACAGAAAGTTCTTTTTGCAGCAGATGACAGTTAAAACAGCAACTCATATATAGTCATACTATAGAAAATAAGAGACTGTAGAGTGTTCAGATAAAAATGAGAAACTTATAATGTAATGTCACCTCTGGAGACTTACGGATTATTGTAGAAAATGTCCCAGAAAGATTCTAAGAGCCAGAGGTTGTAGATGAATACAAGGAAACTGTTGTGTGGACAACAGGCTAGTTGCACATATGAGCCTAATGGTTATGACAGCATGCAGTAGACTTGTGTAAATCCAAGCCGGACATGGACTCAGCATGGATAGGGGAGGTGGGCAGGAAATCAAAGTCTTAACTGAAAACCCATGAGCCACTGGCTAGCAAAGGGAAAGTCAGTTTTCCTTACTGATGTAGCATCTAATTGAGTGACCAAACTGCAGGCCATTACCTAAAACAACTAACTAACTAACTAACTAATTAACTAACTAACTAACCAGATAAATAAATAAGAAAATGGTATATGTAATGGAGGACATGAAATCTGTGAGGTGGTAGTGGGATGGGACTGAAGAGGATGGAGATGTCTGAATGTGATCATAATGCATTGTATAAAATTTTGGTTCAACCCAGGTGTGGTGGCACATGCCTGTAATCCCAGCACTCAGGAGGCAGAGGCAGGCAGAACTCTGTGAGTTCAAGGCCAGCCTGGCCTACATAGAGAGTTCCAGGACAGCTAGGGCTACAGGGAGACCCTGTGTCAAAAACACTAAAATATTTTTCAGATAAGTAAAATATTTAAAACATTAAATAGAACCACATACATCATAGTAGCCATTTTTTAGCTCCAGGGAAAATTCATGGTTTAATAAATTTATATCAGACATAAAAGTTAAAGAAAACATTCTAAACATTAAATAGTCATGATATTAATAAATATCAGGGCTTGTATATCACATCCTTAGAAGCTGCTATCTACTCATAGTTCTTTCTTACAACAGTACTTCTTATAACACTGAATCTTTATTCTAAAATTTAGGTAATCATTCAAGAGTTTTATAACTTAAAATTAGGAATAAATTGCAAAAAATTATATATATATATATGTAATTTAACTACTATTTATATTTTTATCTTTTTGAGATAGGATCAGCCTGCAGCCACAGTTGTTGTGGAACTCCTTACACAGATCAACTTGGCCTCAATCTCTCAGAGATCCAAGAACAGAAATTAAAGGTGTGCACCACCATGCCCAGCTTATTTTACTATTATTTACAGTTATAAAAGAAATTCTTAGAAATATATTATTGAAAGTACAATATTTTAATAGTTTAACTTCTGCTAAATCATATTGTATTTAATGGTACTGAAACCATTAAAACAAATTTTAATTATTTAATATTTAATAATATTTAAATATTTAATAATTTAATAATAAATTAAAATACTATTTAATTTTTAATATTGAAATAAATTAAATTTCTATATCACATGACTTATTTGTTCATAATATAGAACTATTATTAATCTATTATTAATATATTCATTGTGAAACTAAACTCAACAAATTAATGAGAGTAACCATCTCTTTAAATGTATTTCCTCTGTGCAAATATTATGATCTTTAATAATTATGATAATTTGAAATTTATATTCATGGCTTACCTGATAAAATCATTATGTGTCTTAACGTTAACTTTGATTGCATAAATATTATATTAACTTCAATCACATCAAAATTTTGGGAAACTATTTTAATAAGTATGAAGTAAATGAGCACAAGGTTGAGTTTTAAAAATGCCAATGGATTTTATACTGTTTTAAAATATTCATTTGCTATTAGAAAATATCCTTTTATTTCTAATGGCTCTGTTTTATTTCGCTTAATGATGCTGTGACAAATTACCACAAACCTGTGGCTTCAAACACACCAGATCTATCATCTCTTGGTTCTGAGGTCAGAAATTCGTTCCGTTGTGGTCTACTCTTCCCTATGCTCTTATTCCTACAGTCTAAATCAGAACTGGGTCTGCTCAGCACCTGCGTGGAGTTTTGAGGTGTCTTTTCAGCAAAAATCCACTCTCAAGCTCACTGAGGCTATTGGCAAGAACCATTTCCTTATGAGAGGACTGAGGTCTGTTTTTCCATGCTGGCTGCCAGTCAGTAACTGCTCTTTCCTATGCAAAGTAAATCTTATGATATCCCCACACTATATCCAATCAGCAACAGTATTCCAGTCATATGCTTGCAATTCCCAATACTCTTCTATTTCCTTTTTATTGCACAGATTACCTAAAACAAAACAGAATGTGCTTGTAATCAGTACACTGTGGTTTCAATCAAGAGGGTAGTATGAGGAAGGAAAGCAGCTATGAAGAACAGAATGATTCTGTGTAAATGCACTCCTGGAATGAATACCTGGTAAGTTATTCATATATAGCCATGTAATAAAATAGCTAAGAACAAAGGTTTACACCTGACAATAGGAGCGAATTTGCAATGGGTACCCTTCATTGAAGTGAGGTGCTAAGCACTTGGCCCACTAGTCTCTTAAAATCTATATTTTTAAAGATTGAGTCTTCTTAGTTAAAGATTGAAAAGTTCATGCAAACTAAACAAGTGAACTGTCTAAGGCCACATAGATTACAAGGGAAAGCAATGCCTCCTTAGCCCAAATCTTTACTTTTCTGCTATGAGGCTACAGTCCTACTTTTAGGAATCAGATATTAAATAATGACTTTGCTGGCACTTCACAACTTACTGATATTAATTATAACTTGAACTTCAGTGATGGTATTTGTGAACAATAGTCACAGAAATAATTACTGAAGATGAAATTGTTTCTATGATTCTACCGAGAATAGCATCTTCCTTATTTTCTCCAATAAAATATTTTACTATATCATTAACAATGTCTGACTTTCACCAGATTTAACTATGATGGTTCCTCATGCAGTATTGATTAATTCACAAAAAATCATTATAAAATTGCCTGCAAATCCAATTTCGATGAATGCAATTGCTCTTTAAGCATACAATGGGGTTACTTTAATAAATGTAATTGTGTAGTCAATAATTTGTAAAATGAATAGTCAATTCCTAGCTTACCATTGTTCGGCAGAGTAGAGCCTGGAATGCATTATAAAACTATTTTACTGGAACAAATGATTTCCTTTGGGAAAATGAGATTTTTGACAAGTTTAACATTGGTTTTATGCTTCTTAGAACAAACTCAGGAACTAAAGGATTTTACATTGATTTTCATACAACACATTTTTATGAACTGTCAAAATTAGTTGTTAGGAAAATACTTCAGTGTATAATAATTCTTTCAATTTTAAAAACTATTCATGATTACAGACATATACTATCAAGATCTATATTGATGACTCCATGTATCCATTCATGTAGGTCAGTGTTCATTCCTGAGTCAACAATGGGACTCTCATATAACAGATTAAATTCAGTCAACTGACTCATCCACACATGAACAATTTAAAGCACTTGAAGAGACAGGCTGTATACAGACTTGTGCCAATAAACCATTTCTGGATGTACATAACATAAAATCTTCCCTGGGGACTCATGTCTCACAAGATTACCTACACCTTAACCTACATAGCCTCTTCTATTAAGATATTCTGGTTTCAAATATCAATTCTGTTGCCGCTTTCCTTTAGGGGAGATGGAACAAAGGAACAAGACCAGACTGAGAAATCATAAATCTCTTAAAATGATTACTAAACACTCCCACTGCTTCAGAGCTAGACTTCTCTGCCTTTTATCAAGGGTCCAGGCATTTCCAGACTGTCTGAGAATGTCTGAATTCAGGCTCTGCAATAGTGGACTAGAGTTCCCTGCCCTTTAGGAAGAGGATACTCCTTTACAAACTACTTTAGATCACCTGAATCTAGCCTTTACCTATGAAGTTTCCTGAACAATTTTGTGCCTGCAGTCTAGTAGGGGCCCAGACCCTAGGAGGAACCCTGAGAATATTTGATCAGTTCTCGACTTGAGCCTCCATGGGAACTCCTGAGTAGCTGGATTGAGCCATCTGGTCCCTCCAATATAAACTCAAAAGAGAGAACCTGAAGCCTAGACCAACCAGCTTTTCATAACTAATAAGAAAATGACCAAATCACATCAAGAATACAAAATATGTCTTCAACTCAACAAAGGAAGACTTGATATTCATCATAACAGAATCACAAACAACAAAAGAAATCCACATGCCAAAATCACAATGAAAAAATAATGAAAAACCTAAATAATATGTCCCCACCAAACATTACCATAAAGAAGAATTCTACAATGAGAACACACTAGAGATAAACCAGCACACAAAATTTAAAAGAATAGTCATAAACACAAGTAAGGAATTCAAGGAATTTAAAGAACATACAAAAAGAAAAAAAAATCAAAGAGCTAAAAGAAAATGAAGATAAACTTCTGACTGAATTAACAAAACACTAAAAATATTGAAGAAAGCTTGAGGTGACATGAAGAAGGAAGTGAAAGAATCAATAAGACAACTGAAAATTATAGGAGAAGGCATAAAAACAGAATGAATGAACTAGAAAACAGAATATCAAGACTGGATGATAAAGTTGAAGATTTGGCCACTGAAGCAAAATTTATGAAAAAAAAAAAAAACAGGTCTTGAATATGCAGGAAATGTGAGGCAGCATGTAAAGACCAAATTTATGCATCATAGGCATAGAAAAAGAAGATGAATTTCAGGATAATAGCATTAACCAGATCTTACACAAGATCGAAGAAGAAAACTTACCTCAAATAAGGAAAGACATGCCCATGCAACTACAAGAAGCACATAGAAAACCAAATAGATAGGCCCAGAAAAGAAACTCCCACTCCATAGCATAGTAAATCACTAAACTTATAGAAAAAGAGAGAAACAGAAAGCTGCAAAAGAAAATCAACAAATCACATCTAAAAGATTACAGCTGACTTTTCAATGCAAACTGTGAAATCCAGAAGAGCCTAGACCAAAGTATTCCCAGTTCTAAATGACCATAGATGCCAACCTGGAATAGTTTACCCTGCAAAAATAACTATTATAGTTGAAGGGGCAAGAAAAATAGTCCATGACATGAATAGGCTACAAGAATTCATGTCCAGAATACTAGCAGGTCAGAGAGTACTTGAAGCAATACAATGAGCTGAAGACTGGAACAACTATACCCAGGGGCAACAGAAAGACAATAAATGAAGGTATAACTGTGGAAACACAAGTTTAGACCAAGAATGCAAACAGAAATTAAAATACCAGGAATTAATACCCATTTTCAATGATAACTTTAAATATCAATGAATTGAACTCCTCAGTCAAAAGACATAGGCTAGTTGAACCCATCTTTTTGTTGTCTGCAGGAAACACATCTCACCTTCAATGATAGGTACTACCTTAAAGTGAAAGGATAGAAAAATATTCAAAGCAAATGATACTAAGAAGCAAGCAGGGCTTGCCTTTTTAATATCTGACTAACTGAATAGACCTCAAACTAAACCTAATCAGGAGTTAAAGAGGGTAACAATTCTTATCAAAAGCAAAATTAACCAAGAAGACATTACAATCATGAATATATACATGACAAACTCTAGTGCTCTCAGCTTCATAAATAAAATAGTAAAGGACTTTAAGACACAGATTAATCACAACTCACTAGCAATAGAGGACTTTGATACCTCATTTTCCATTAGACAGGTCAACCAGAAAAAAGAAGAAAGACAGAGACATCTGAAATCAAAGAACACCATACATTAAATGGACCTAGGAGACAACTACTGAATATCCCACCCAAGCACCAAGGAATATACTTTCTATTTAGCACCCAAATCTGAAAACTTACTAGGGCACAGTAAAACCTCAACAAATACAAAACATAATTATGTGCATTCTATCAGACCACAATACAATAAAGCTTAAAATCAACACCAGAAGAAGCTTTAGTAATTACATGAACTCATGGAGATTAAATAACATACTACTGAATAATAAATAGGTCAAAGGAGAAATTAAGAAAGAAATAGCTGGGCGTGGTGGCGCATGCCTTTAATCCTAGCACTTGGGAGGCAGAGGCAGGCGGATCTTTGTGAGTTCAAGGCCAGCCTGGTCTACAGAGTGAGTTCCAGGACAGCTGGGGCTACAGGGAGACCCTGTTCTCAAAAAGACAAAAAAAAAAAAAAAAAAAAAAAGGAAAGACGAAGAAAGAAAGAAAGAAAGAAAGAAAGAAAGAAAGAAATAACAGTATTCCTGGAATTAAGGTAAAAAGACAATACAACACAAAAAAACCTCTGGAATAATTTAAAAGCACTCCTATGAGGGAAGTTTATATCTTGAAGTACCTACATAAAAGTATAAGAAGGGGGCTGGAGAGATGGCCTAGCGGTTAAGAGCGCCAACCACTCTTACAGAGGACCCAGGTTCGATCCCCAGCACCCACATGGCGCCAAGAACCGTCTGAAACTCCAATTCCAGGAGAACTCCAGTTCCAGGGGAATCCGAAACCCTCTTCTGACCTCCGCGGCATTGCACGACATGGGTGCACAGACCTGCATGCAGACACTACATTCATACACATACAGAAATAAATAAAAAATTTAAAAAAAGTATAAGAAAGCACAAAAAATGACTTAACATTGGAATTCAAGACTCTTGAAAGTAAACATCACATGAAATCCAAACCCAGCAGACATGAAGAAGTAACAAAAATTAGAGCAGAAATTAATTAAATAGAAATAAGGAACACAGCACAAAGAATCAATGAATCCCAGAGCTTGTTCCTTGGAAAAAATAAACAAGATCAACAGACACTCAGCCCAGTTAAACAAAAGAAAGAAAGATCAATTATGAATCAACAAAAGTAAGGAGGAAAGGGGGAAACTTCACAAAAGACAACAAAAGGATCTAGAGCATTATAAGAGACTATGTTAAAAACTATGCTCTATGAAATTTGAAGCCTAAAATAAATTGATACTATCTAAAATCTTGGGAATTACCAAAGCTTAACCAAGAAGAGATTAACAGATTAAAAAGATATCAGGACATTGAAGCATTAATACAAAACCTACTAACTAAAAATAGCCAGGACCAGATTGATTTTCTGCAACTTCTACTAGACATTTACAAAAGATCTAAGTGCCAACCAATGGCACTTAAATTATTAAAACAATATATAGGAACAGAAGGAGAACTTTCAAATTCCTTCTATAAAGCAAGCACAACTCTAATACCAAAACCAGATAAAGATGCAATCAAAAAAGAAAACTATTGTCCCATGCCTTTAATGGACATAGATGAAAATACTTGCAAACATCATACAGGCACACAACAAAAAGATCATCCACCATGATCAAGGCCTTTGAGGAAATTCAACATGGATTTATGTTAAAAGTCCTAGAGGGAACTGGACTGGAGAGAACATACCTCAACATAATTAAAGTTATATAAAATAAACCCACAGCCAACATCATTCTAAATGGAGAAAACCTGGAAGCATTCTCCTTAAAATAGGGAACCCAATACAGCTAAGATCTCCATTCCTTCTTTTTTTTTTTTTTAAATTAGTTTTTATTGATGCTTTGTGCATTTCATACATTTTTCCAATTCAGTTCAGGCTTATTTCCCTTTCCCTCCCCCCCACCCCCACCCCATCCCAGATCATGCATTCTGCCATAACTGTCCTGCATCTTTCTCTCAGTTTTTTTTTTTTTTCATTTTTAGCTATAAGTGATAATCCATGAGTACAAGCATCCTTCATGCAAAACCTATCTGCAGGCTGTTGTGCCCAAACACCTACAGCCCCACCATCCAGTGGGGGGTGACAACATTCCTTCTTAATGTAGTGCTTGAAACTTGCTAGGGCAATAAGACATATATAGGAAATTAAAGGAGTACTAATTGAAAAAGAAGAAGTCAAATTATCCCTTTTTGCAGATGATATGATATACCTATAAAATGCCTAAAATTCCACTGGAAAATTTCTAGAAATGATTAAGCATTTTGTAAAGTGGTAAATTACAAAATTAATCTATAAGAATTAATCTATATGTCAATAACAAGCAATTAGAGAAATAGTACTGGAAACTCTCCCTTTTCACAACAGTCTCAAAAAATATATATCTCAGAATAAACCTGAACATAGACAGCAACGTTTTCTAAAATGAAAATTTTAAATCTTTAAAGAATGAAATTGAAGATGACTCCCCTAAATGGAACTACCAACCATGCTCATGGACTGAAAGTCTTAACATTTTGAAAAGGAGCATCCTACCAAAAGCGATATATAGATTCAATACAATCCTATCAAAATCCCCATGACATTCTTCACAGAATCAGAAAAAAATCATAAAATTCATATAGAAGCAAAAAAAAAAAGACTCTGGATAGTCAAAGCAACCCTAAGCACAAAAGAAATTCAGGGGGGATTACTATACCAGATTTCAAACTACATTACAAAGCTATATTCATAAAAACAGCAAAAAAGACCCATAGATTAGAGGCACATAATTGAAAACCTGAACATGAATATATGCAATTTCATCTATCTGATATTTGACAAAACAGCTAACAACACTCACTGGAGGAAGATTCATCTGCAGCAAATGTGCTGGCAAAACTGAATCACTAGTGGTAGAAGAATAAAACTATACCTTTATCTTTCACTTTGCACAAAAGTCAAATCCAGATGGATTAAAAACCTCAATGTGAAAATATGAAACTGATAGAAGACCCCAATATTAGTGGAAGAAATATTGGCAGTTTTTTACTGTTGGGTTAGAAAGAGGTGATCTTAAAGGTGTGGGGCAGGTTACTCTTCATAGTCTGACTAGACTTCAGTGGATGAACTTGTACTGACTAATGTCCAGGGACAATAATTTGACACAATAGGCCTCAGACTATTCCAATGAGGGAGGGTGCATATAGTGAAAGGGGTAGAAAAGTTATTTAGAAAAGTCCCTTTTCTAAAGCCTAGGGAGCAATCTGTGGAAGAGGGGGCATGGTAGAATGTAAGGGCTGTGATTGGGGTGAATTTTGAAACTACTGAAATATAGACTGGACTCTTATTTGAGCAACATGATTGTACATACAAGCCCCTCCAGCTGGACAATGGGGGCCTTGGGCTGTATAATTTTGGGCATAGCTGCTTGCAAATTGGTTTTACATGAAGGATGCTTGTATTCATTACTTATTATTATTAAAAAATAAGATAAAAAATGTAGACCAAAAATAAAGATTGAGATTTTCTATATGAAATATGCAAAAAATTCTATAATTTTTTTGGTTTAAAAATAATAAATATTGTATTTATATATCTATTTCTCCTTTTTTCTCATTATGTATGTTATATCTATTATCTATCATGTATCATCTATCATCTATCTATCATCTATCTATTATCTATCTATCTATCTATCTATCATCTATCATTCATTTTTTTCTTATGTGTATTTGTGCACACATGCCTTGTATGCATGTGAATGTCATTGGACAGCTTGCAGGAGTCAGTTTTCTCCTTCTACCTTATTGATCCTAGATATTGAATTCAGGTCTTCCAGTTTGGTAGCAAGCTACTTTATTTGCCAAGCCAGTTTCCTGCCACCCCATTACTATTTAAGAATTAAAGCATTATTTGTATAATTACACAGATTAATAAAATTTACATTTATAAAGAAGATTATCTTGTGGATTATCTAGATAGATGCATTATAATAAGCATACTGCATAAAATCCTAAGGAAATTATCTCAAGTGTAGGGTAAGAGAAATACTAATCTTCTAATTATCATCTTTTATTATAAAACATCTTAATACTAATAATTGAAAAGCTAAAGTCCTTTATTCCTGTAAATTCATATATTCATCCATTCAACACTATTGATTTAAATTTGTAAGAATAAAATACGACATATCTAGATCCTATTATCATAGATCTTGGGGACTGATTGGAGGTAAGATAATACAGTATCAGGAAGAAGAAAGATAATACAGATCAGGAAGAAGAAAGAACTGAGTCTCTGAAAAGAGAGATAATTAAAATTCCATGGTGGTGTTTACAGGTTATTATCTCTGAGAATCAAATCCAACCTTTCATGCTCTGTTTTGCAATGCCAGGCCTGGCTTCCCTTTCACCTCACCAGATGGCTCCTTGTTACTTTTCTCTAATCAAGGGAGATGGCTAAAGGAAGGAAGAAACATGCCATTTTTTGTTCTTCTTGGCTTCCTGCTCCAAACAACATAGCCCCAGCAGTTGGCTCTTCACTTTCTCCTATGTTTCAATAGGCAGACACAAATCCCAGCCAGCTGGAATGGCTGTGGTGCATTTCTATGTCCTGGTTCTGTGAGGGTTTTTGAGTACCAAAGAGGCCGGAAGCTCCAGAAAACACTGGTGTGCCTCCTGTGGGCCTTCCCCAAATCTTCTAAATTCTAATATTCTGGTCTCTCCCCTCTGTTCTTCTAGCCTGCAGTTTATATCTTCCTATGACAAGTGCTACATATTCACCTTAAATCACTTCCAGGTGGAAAAGTCACTGAGTATTCCCTACAATACATTGGTTTCCCCTGGCCACAACACCACAGTGATGTCCAATGTGGTTAAAGTCTGAGAACCGTCTGAAACTCCAACTCCAGAACTCCAGTTCCAGGGGAGTCCAACACCCTCTTCTGACCTCAGCGGCATTGCCCGACACGGGTGCACAAACTTGCATGCAGACAGTACATTCATACACATACAGAAATAAATAAAAATTAAAAAAAAGTCTGGAAGATGTAAAAGAAAGTGGCAGAGGCAGAAAGACAGAAGCATATTGCTAGGAGATTAACTGGTTGGTTTATTGCTAGGAGATTAACTGGTTGGTTTAGAGATAGGGAGAGTCAGAAGAGTGAGAACATGTTAGCCATAGTTTTGATTTTATATGGTTGTATTAGTTTTACAAGAGAACAATGGATTTATGGGCTAGAAAATAAGAATTTACTATAAGTAGGAGTGGTGGGACTTTTTACCTTTGGGGTAATCAACAGATGCCTGATTGGACTCAAGGCCCACTCAATGGGAGGGGATTTTTGAGTGGTATTGTAAATATGGCCAAGTATTCATGACTGAAGAGGTCATACAATTTAGAGTAAAAACGTATGTGTTGGTGGGAGACTAGGTGGGATGGAAAAACTTCAAAAAACAAAACTCATGTATGAAATTCCTAGAAATAAAAAAAATAAGTCCATGTTCCTTTACAAAAAGCAAAACAAAGAATCAAAGTTTTATTTAAAGAGACAGTAAAAGGACATGCCACAAGGGAACCGCTGGCTATGGAGCCTCAGTGCCAAGAGTCCTTATCCAGATAGCTCCTATGAGCACACACTCAGTGTTTCATTACTGTGATAAAAGTCATCTACATTGTAAATGATTGAACATAAACACCAGAATTTTATAAGATTCCTATTTGTATTAGTCAGGGTTCTTTAAAGAAACAGAAGCAACAGGACAAATATATAGCTATATACGATTTATTGATTTACTCACATGACAGAGTTCAAGGAGTCCAACAGTAGCAGCACTGCACTGGAGAGGCTGATAATCCAGGGAACTGCTCAGTCCACAAGGCTGGATGTCTCAGTAGTCCCAATCTGGTGCCGAAGGCCCGATGGATTCCAGGAGATCTGCCGGTCTCAGTACACGCTGGGATCCAAAGGGTTGATCACAGCAGCAAGACAAACTCACCAGTGAGAGAGAGGCAAGCTGCAGGAAAAAAGGGACCATCTCCCTCTGCCATAGCCTTTTATACTGCCTGCCAGCAGAAGGTAATGCCCACATTTGGGGTGGGCCATCCAGGTTGAGGTAGTCCAATCCGAAGATCCTTTTTCTCTTATTTGTTCCTTAGTCTAGTCAAGTTAACACCCAGGATTAACCATCATAAGTCCACCCCTTGTCAACTTGACACCCAATAAATAGCCTCTCCTTATGTTATGCTTAAATGTCAATTGCTATTGAAACTTACTTTATATATACTTATATTAGCAATGCATTATACTTATCCATAGTGAGATATGACCCTATAGGAATGTGTAGCTTGAATATTTTCTGTTTATGTAGCATCACTGAGAAACTGAGATATGATTGGCTTAAGAGTCACACCTGATTTCATGCATCTGGATGATACTACTTCACATCTTCATCAGGTACAGAACGGTACATGTCTTCCATGTTTTTGCTGTGTTGCAGTGAAGGAATGAGGAGGTCTTTGGTCAGGAGGTAAGCTTCTAACTAAACTAGTTACTGGAGGCAAAGCAGTTTTATCTTATTTAGGTTTAAAACATCATTTCCAGGAATGCATATATTCTAGGAATGAGATAAAAATATAAAGCATCTAAAAAAACCAAAAAGGCAGTGTAGCCGGGTGTGGTGGCACATGCTTTTAATCCTAACACCCAGGAGGCAGAGGCAGGTGGATCTTTGTGAGTTCAAGGCCAGCCTGGTCTATATATATATATATATATATATATATATATATACATATATATATATATTTACATCAATTGCTTAGAGCATCTAGTATGTATCCCCATGACTCCAATGGAAGCAACATGTAACCATCCAAGGGCAGAGTTTAGCCTATTACTGTCAATGAAATCACATTTAAATGCTCATCATTGGGTTTAAATTGTTAGTAATACCAATTAAATGTTAGCCTGTGTGTTTTGCTAGATCAGTGGCATCATTGCATCATTTAAATCAAATGGTCTTCACAAAAATTCCTGAAGTAGATTTTATTTATACCTTTGGATGGATATTTTGAGTTACTTCATTGGTATCCTAAAATGTTTCTTTTTTCAAATTAAATGTGAATTATATGTTAATGATGAATTCTCCCATACTTATGTGTACCAAAAAGATAACTGTTACCTGGGAAAATGAACAAATGAAACTCTCATCTTTAAATTATTTAAAATAGAACAAAATTTTTCTATATCTTTATCTATTTATATTGAAGATGAACCAAAATAATTCTCTTAAATTTATACAACTACAGGTGATTTGAGTAAAATAAATCTGTCTAATGACTTGTTTTTAAAAATTACAGTATCAGAGTATATAAAAGTGTGAAGTTTTCAAATCTCACACAGACACAATTAAGATTCATACCATATGATGGAATAGGAATTAAACATCTAAATGTAAGAACATTTAAAAGCACATTTTTCTTTGTAAAAAGTAGAGACGTTGTATCACTATTGATTATATGTATCAGTGGCTCCAAAATCTTGAAAGGTTAAAACTACCAAGTGCTCATTTCTCAAAACAGGCCTCAGAATTTGTGTGCACAGTTAATAGATGCTTGTGGGATACCCAGGTTAAAAGATAAATATAACAATTTGATTTCAACAGAGAGCTGCTCAGGAACTTACTCACTTTATCTGTGAAGGAACCTTGGACATCACCAACTTGTCATTCTCAGTTGGTTTAGACAGACTCTACCCTCACTGCTCTATGAAAGAAGGAGGGAAAACTCACTAATTTGTCATAATTGATCCAAACATGCATGTGTCATCTACAAATAACCTCATCAACATTCAGAAAGGATTGCCCAGATGAACTGTCTACATGTCACTCCTTATAATGAGCCTCTACAAGACTAATGACTTATTAGTGCCATGGGCAAAGAATGATTAATTAGTTGATTCTAAAGCAAATTGTTAATAGTATAATTACTACCTTTGCCTAATTTCTGAAGGTTAGAAGAAGTTAATGTTATGCTAATATAGCCCAATAGAGTCAATAGAATTTTGTTTATTAACATGCTTTGGATGATTTGGAAAATTTGACTATTATGTGCAATGAAACTGTTTATTTTCACTTTTAACTAATGTTAAACATCTGGTTTTTATACCAAAATATCTATATGTGTTAACATATTTCTGACAATCCTATCAGTCTTTTCCTCTTAAGGTATTTTTTCCATTAATATTATCACCAACTTTAAATGCGTATAAAAACCTGCACTTTTCTGGCATATGTGAAATAGAATTGATTTTCGCATATTCATTTGAAGGATGGTGAATTATTTGCTCTTAAAAGTGCACTGAACCATGGGATTGTTGATCTTCCTAAATACAATCAACTCTCTATTATTCAATGTCAATGAAAGGAGGCACTGGTATGAATAAATAATACTAGTTGGTAATTCATACATCTGAGACAGGGCAAAGGCAATTTATTTCAAGCTGTTCCAATCATCCGAATTAAAGGAAGTATAACTGGATAAATTCCATTTGTGCCAGGTTTAGAAGGTGTTCAAAATGTGGGTCTATTAATGCCTAATATAAATGGGCTGAGATCCAGTTCTGTTAGGAACATAAATGTTCTCAAGGATAAACAGCTGTGTATATGCCAAATATTTACACTCATCTCTAATTTAATAATTGTTTGGATACTCTCATCACTGAAATTTACAAAGAGATGTTAGTTTCTGATGTTATAATCAAAGAACACATTCTCAAAAACCAAAAATTAAAACCACCATATAGTCCATAGCTAAAGAGTGACTGTCAAAATTTAAATTCTACCTGTAAAACAATGATATAGTATCTATTATATTTGAATCATGTAGAGATGAGTATTTATATCACCAAAGAAGAAAAAGATATTAGGCAGATTCCACTATATGTTGCATAAATCATACAATATTTTGTATTCTGATTCAATCATTTGATCAGCCACCAAGAGAATCACCTGAATGCCTACTATAGGCCATGGATGAGTACACCCAGGAAATATACAACTCTCAGTCTTCAGGTGGTCACATTCCTGGATGTAGGGTAGAAAGATATCAACTAAAGCATCATGTGTGTATATATATATATATATATTAATGCCATAAGTTGATAAGATTTTGAGGTAATGAAGCATAGGTAAACAAATTTGAATGTAAGAGGCTTAAAGGAAATGTGCCAAGTCATTTTTGATAAAGGGTTTTTATTTTAAAAGGAATGAAAAGTTCCAGGCACAGTGGTACACACCTTTAATCCCAGAACTGCAGAAGCAGAGGCAGGTGGATCTTTGCAAGTTTAAGGCTGGCCTGGTCTACATAGTGAGGTCGAGGACAGCTAGAACTACAAGGAGACCCTGTCTCAAAAAGACCAAAAAAAAAAAAAAAAGTGAAAAATAAGTGAGATTGAAGCCCGAAGTCCTCTAAGTGTGTATAAATATTATACGGAATAATAAGCAGAGATATGAGTTGGAATGTTTATGACACAGTCAAAAAATATCAAGAGACTAGGGTGGTTGTTGAAGAGTATTTGTGGAATCAATAGTTAGAAGCTCTAAAAAGTGTCTCTGTGTTTATATGCACGCATGTGAGGGGGGGAAGGTGTCAAATCATGTAAGGATTTACAGAGAATTCTAAGTCCTGGGATTTTCTCTGAAACATGAAGCCACTGGAGACATGGGTAGTGACTGTTTTTCAAAATCACTTGTTGCTTTGCAGAGAGCCAACAGTAGAGGGGCAGAAGCAGAAGTAGTGATGTTAGTGAAAAAGACTCCCTTTTGTAAATTGTGAAAGCCATGCTAACATTTGAAACCACCTAAAATTCAGTGTGACACCAGTGGCAGAAGTATAGGGATTTGGAATTTATGGAATGAACATAGTGATCATAGGCAAATTCATGCATAGACAATAAATTACATGATATCACATAGCTCTCTCTCCCAACCAGGTGCTGGGAAACTGGCATCTACTTAAATTGTATTCACTTATACGAAACAGGTGATTTAAGGGCTTCCAGCTCAGGTTGGGCTTTGATTTAATACTTAAAGTTCACCAGACATTGTTCTCCATATTAGCTACCACTACATAGATCTGCAGGGAGAACAGGATGCAACTTTGTATCTAGCATACCTGAATGCAAAAGATGCTTTACTTAATAGGTGGTGATCTCGGGCAAGTCAATACATTTCTGCCCTCACAAAATTTCTGCTGGTCTGGAGAAATGGCTAGAGGATTAAGAGCTCTAGCCAGGCATGGTGGCACACGCCTTTAATCCTAGCACTCGGGAGGCAGAGGCAAGCAGATCTTTGTGAGTTCAAGGCCAGTCTGGTCTACAGAGTGAGTTCCAGGACAGCTGGGGCTACAGGGAGACACAGTCTTGAAAAGAACAAAAAAAAAAAAAAAAAAAAAAAAAGAGCTCTGGCTTGTTCTTTTTTTCAAGGAGCCAGGTTTTGAATACGGCAACCATCCGTAGCTCCAGTTCCAGGGCATCTGGCAGCCTCTTCTGTTCTCCATGGGCACTGCATGGCATGGGTGCACTTACACATGTGCAGGCATAACACTCATACACATAAAATTAAATTAAATAAATAAAAAATTCTGGACTCAGTTTATTAATCTCTAAAATAAGGTAATCATGTCAACATAAGAAGTTTGTTAATTGTAAGATTTAATATATACAAAATGTTTGGAATAATGCCAAAATGCTTACTATGTAGCCACCAACTGATTTCGCACAAAAACATATTGCCTTCGAAGTTATAAAAAATTTCAAGGATCCTTAGTCACAGTATCCGTAATAAGAAGGTGTGTGTGTGTGTGTGTGTGTGTGTGTGTGTGTATTATGCAGGAAGGTGTTGCAACTAATTTTGCAACTGAGCATTGCTTTTAATTTGTATTGAGTTCAACAACATACACCTCAGTGGTAGAGGTACTAGATAATTTATGTAACACAGAAAAATAAGTACATTAAATTTCAAACTCTGCAACACAAGAACCGATGAGGGAGAAAGAGATTGACTTTCCTTAGAGAATTGAGACTGACTAGCTGGTTCAATATATGAGAAACAATATTTCAACAACAGCTGCTACTGAGGGAAAGCTTAAGTAAAAGTTCTAGTTATACTTGTGCCTGCAGATGTCTGATGGGTAACAAGAGTGGAATGAAAAGTGTTGATATTTCTTCTTTCCTTCTTTTGCTATAACACTTGGGTGAAATGTTCAGCTCTGCATGCAGACATGGAGATTGCTGCTGGGGTTCATCTTCTACCCTTGTGTTCCATTCAGTTGCTGAAACAGGTTAAGCGCCACCAGAAGCCCTTCAAGCAAGAGAGGGACCATCTATTAACTTATCACAGAAAATCAACAAATATTTATTCTCTCTGTTTGGAGAGCATCATTATCTCCTTGTTCAGAGCTGACTCCTTTCTACTGGACAGTCCAAGTCCCATTAAAAGACTTCCTTATTCCCCACACACTTGGTTCAGTCTCAAATTTATTCTTTTAATATCAAAAGACTCTACATCTCTGGTAACAAAACAATTCCAAAATTTCTGTTATTTGTAAGTGTTTAAGAAGAAGACGCAAAGCTTATCCAATGTAATAATATCCAAACATTGATTCCTAGTTGTTTTACTACAATGATGCCTAGTTATGCTACATTGAAGAAATTGTGGGGATTATTTCTCTGCAAGAGGCAGAATCCATTTTAAGCACTTGAATGTAACCCAAAATCTGTTATGAAACGGAACATTGTTTTTTACTTTGAATTGTTGCACTGAGGTATATAACATCATAAAACTAATCACTCCAGTATTTTAATAATGTGCTAAGACAAATCTCCAACTCTATTCACAAACATAATAAATGCCTACAAGCAACAACAAAATTAAGAGACATGATTGTGAAAAAGCCTATAACCATATTTAATGTGTTGCCAAAAGAGGTAAAAAGTTTGGTAGTTAAACATAAGAGGTAATTCCAAGAGCTTGCCTTTTGCCAGGTGGGGAGCTCAATCAATGGGTGAGGTGTATGCTGAACAAGGATCAAGCTCTGACATTGATTCCCCAGGACAAACATTAATCCAGATGCCATGTCACAAGTCTCACCCCATGCCTTCTCTGGTAAGAGGGAAGGCGGAAACTAGAGAATCCTTGGCAGTTCCTAGGCCAGCTATCTAGTGTCCATAGACATGCTTCCTCAAACGAGGGTCAAGGTGCAGACAAACATCTTTGGCTGTCCTCTGACATCCACATGAGTACAATGACACTTGGCATGTATGTGCCCACACTCACATAAACGTGAATATACACGTGAATGGGCACACAAAGATTGCTTTTGAACATATACTGGATACTGTAGTATTTTGTAGTAGTTTTCAAAATGTACTTTTCAACTTAGAAATGTTATAATTAGACTGCAAGAATACACAGCTCCAAATAACTCACATTCGCTTTCCCTTATTATTAACTCCTTCCATTATTATGGTATGTTGATTATAATTAATAAGAGAACACAAATTATTTTTTAGCTCATTTTCTACTTGGCTTCCTTGAGTTTATACCCCCTGTCCTTTTCCTGTTCCAGAATCCCACAATACCTTTAATAGATATCTTCCTTGGGTGCTTTTTGGTTGTAACAGTTACTTAAGACTTTTATACTGTCAATATAATTACAAGTAGAATGAGTTTCCATTTATTTATTCTTCAAGCTGATTTGGAAATTTGTGAGCAGGGACCACTATTTGTTTTGCCAATTTTATATCATACCTATATTTGCAAAGAGGATTTGTTCTTGTATTTTAATCTGTACCAGTCAATGTAATTAGTGGGGTTGAAGGAAAGCATAGCCTGCTCATGAGGTTCTTCTTAAAAGGACTTGTCAGCATGGTGGTACATGCCTTTAATGCCAGCACTTGGGAGGCAGAGGCAGGCAGATCTCTGTGAGTTCAAGGCCAGCCTGGTTTACAAAGTGAGTTCCAGGACAGCTGAAGCTCAGGGAGACCCTGTCTCAAAAAAAAAAAAACCAAAAAAAAAAAAATAGAGTTGTCAGGGGGCTGGCTGGAAAGACAGCTGTTAAGAGTAAAGACTACTCTTGCAGAGGACTGGATTCAATTCCCAGCACCCACATGGCAGATAAGAACTGTCTTTAAGCCCAGCATGGTGGCGCATGCCTTTAATCCTAGCACTTGGGAGGCAGAGGAAGTTGGATCTCTGTGAATTCAAGGCCAGCCTGGTTTACTGGGTGAGCTACAGGCCAGCTGGGGCTATAGGGAGACCCAGTCTCAATAAATAAATAAATAAGTAAATAAATAAATAAATAGACATGTCAAAGTAAATGACCTATACATGGTAATGTCCAGCGTGAGAATGTTTATTCGAAGAATAAAAAGTGACTAATCTGTTTTTCCTCTTTGACGGTGTTGGTAGAGGGCAGTAAGTTTGGTAAAAAAATTTCCTCGGTACAACAGGACTTCCATAACTTGGAAGGATGCTTTTTATGTGCTCTTGGGACAAGTTTTTAACTTAATTAATTGAACAAGAGAGCACACTGGTGTTTCTGAATGTTAAGGAATTTTTTTTTCTCATCGATTTTACTTTGGCTTCCTTTATTGAGACCATTCACAAAAGGTATTAAAGCAACTATTTTGGAGAATACAGTTCAAATATGAAAACACACTTTTGTTCTCTTCCCGTGGGGAATGCATGTGCTACTGCATCCACTGAAAAGACTGCGTGGGAAGATACTGGCTGCCACTTTCCCTGATCTTATCTTTCCAGCAACTTCCCTTGAACATGGAAGTTCCAAATATATAGGTTAAATGGGAATGTTATACAAATTAAAAGCAGGATTCTTTCGTAGGGATTCAGAAAAGCTCAAATACTCATCTCTGATAGGCAATTTCACTTCTTCCAGATCATGGAACTATAACTGACACTACAAAGAAAGGCAGAACTAGGGATCAAACTGAGGTCCTTGCTCATTCTAAGCAAGAGACTGAGCATTAAATTGTGCTCTTGGCTCAAGAAATTTTGCCTTCAAATACAGTGTTAAACTCTGCATATCAGAAAAGGACATGATACTCTATAAAATATTTTATTTGCTCTAAAAACTATTAAGGCATAAAATTTAAAGAGGAAAAATGTTTAATTATTCCTTCTGGTTATTTTGTTTCTCAATCAATACTAAAATCTTATGAATATACTTTAGTGAGCATGGTAGTTATTCAGGAAACAAATGGATTTCTCTATAACTACCAGAGTACTGATATATACTATATACATTTAATATCTTATAACAATTCTTAAGATAATCTTATTTTTGTTGTCCATGTAGGACCATTTGCCTATGTAAAACTCAGAACAGGGCTAATGAGGTGGCTTAGAAGGAAAAAATCCTTACTCTTACGACTGACAAACTTGAGATCAGTCCCAGAATTAGGAAGAAAGAAACACCTTCAATAAGTCGTCTTCTGACCGCCACATTGCACTCCATGGCATGTAGACACTTATCCCCCCACCTCCACCCCCAGGTGTCAATATTAAATAAAATATTTTTAAAATAATGAAACTCTGGGCAGTATTACCAGGGAAGAAGAGGAGGGCAGGCAGAGATCACAAGCGGAAGTTTATACCACATACATTAATTAAAGAAAATCTCCCTGAGTCAAGCAAGACTCCACCGTCAGCACCAGCTACACCTCACCTGCCAGGAAATACTGTGCAGCAGAGGCAGCCATGTGCCTGTATATCCCAAATCTAATTGGCTATTGGCTCTCCCCTTGGAGAAATAACCCATGGCTGATGCCACAAGCTTACATCCTCTACAGGTTAGGAGATGTTATAAGCCACAGTAAGACCCTGTCATATTTAACAGGGGGGAAAATTGTAATTCATGGATTAACATATCCAAACATGTGTCTATGCTAAAGTAACCTACCATAACTATTAGTGCTGCTTAAATACCTATATATCTAATTGCTTGTTCTTCATTAGTAGGATCGAAAGGTTATTCCTGGACAAACTGTCAGCCCATGAAAGGAAACAGCCAGAATTGACCAGAGTCCAAGTCAACAGCTCCAGAGAGAGTGGACTGTTTTACCTCTCATCCACCTGTGCCCCTTTTCTAAGCCTAGGGAACAACCTGCGGAAGAGGGGGCGTGGTAGAATGTAAGGGCTGCGATTGGGGTGAATGGTGAAACTACAGCAATGTAGTCTGGACACTCATTTGATCAACTTGATTGAACAAACAACCTGTCACCCCCCCACTGGATGGTGGGGCTGTGGGGGTTTGGGCACAACAGCCTGCAGATTGGTTTTGCATGAAGGATGCTTGTACTCATGGATTATCACTTATAGCTAAAAAATGAAAAAAAAAAACTGAGAGAAAGATGCAGGACAGTTATGGCAGAATGCATGATCTGGGATGGGGTGGGGGTAGGGGAGGAAGGGAAAGGGAAATA
Organism: Rhizomys pruinosus; assembly: GCA_009823505.1. Taxonomy (NCBI): domain Eukaryota; kingdom Metazoa; phylum Chordata; class Mammalia; order Rodentia; family Spalacidae; genus Rhizomys; species Rhizomys pruinosus. Next base: position 982,562 of record VZQC01007165.1, on the reverse strand, counting down.
TGCCTGATCTGAATTGGAAAATGATGTATGAAATGCACAAAGCATCAATAAAAATTAAATTATAAAAAAGAAAAGAAAATCAAAGAGTATCTCCATTCTCCACAAATTTGTTGAATTCCCCTTCTAAATCCTCTTCAGAAAAGCATATATTCTACAGTCAAAATTTCAGCTTGCTGCCATTTGATATCTTTGCTATATTTCCCTAAAATTTTTATTGCTGAAAATAATTAATAGTTAACCATTTGATGTGTATTACTGTATTGCCTGAATGTATGTGCACTGTGTTCTTCAATGCAGAGGTCAGAATAAGGCATCAGATCCCTGGGGACTGGAGTTATGGATGGTTATTCACCATGTGGTTTCTGGGAATCAAAGCCAAGTCTTCTGCAAGATCAGCTAGTGTTATTAACTGCTGACCCATCTCTTTGGCCCCAAATTTTTAGCTACAGATTATCTGAATTTATGTTTAATATCCACCTTGACATTTAGAACATTTAAGTTAACTGTTTACTTTTTCCCAAAATAATGTAGATAGAATATTAATTTGGAAATACATAAAGATAGCTTATAAAATGTATTCAGAAATAATATATCTTGTCACTTCTTTTCTTTGGACTTCCTCAGCAAACAAATTAATAATATGATGGTTATTATTATCCCAACACCAACTGAAAATTGAACTGAATAATATAGATAGAGATTATGAAGGGAACTATATGGGACATGATGAGAAATTCTACTATGACTCTTAGTCTGCAGGGGGTGCAGCTGAAATGAAGTCATCCCTCTAACTACACACTACTACATGTCTACAGTTACACATTATCCTTGGATCACATTCTATATTTAGGGTCAGTTCCTAATAAATGAATTAAAGAATTGCTTACTGTATTTTCACTGTCAACACCAGTTTAGTTTTATACATTTTCTCAGTTACCAAATTAATCAGCACATTTCAGTTTCTGTAGGCTAAAACAGTCCTAATTTTATAGGATCAATTATAAAATATGGCTTCAAAATCTTTTTTTTTCTATTATGTTTTACTGAGTTTCTGTACTCTTTATATCTCTGCTGTATGCTCTTTTAAATTCTTCTTAGCAAGAGAGAGAATACAAATGAACAAAGTAATGAAGAGATCTAATCTGATTGTAATCTATGGCCATAGAGCAAAGCAAGCTAATTGGTCCAAGTAGAATCTATGATCCTAGCATCATTTACTATGGTCCACTAATCCAATTATCCAGCCACTGTCTTGTCTGTATACCACTCAAGGGTATCAATCTTATTTATTTTGTACACCTAACATCAAGAACTTTTATTGGGATGTGGATAAGGGTCATAACTTATTAAACAAAGATATATACCTAATGCTATACACTCTTTGAAATAACTATTTCCTGGTATATTTCTCTTCCTAGTTTTTAGAAGAAAAAAATTTATAAAGATAAATCATTGGCTTTCCCTTGGTTTTGAGACATAAAGCAATATTGTATTTTTCTACTAAGGTGGAACAATCAGTTGAAATGATTAGAATCAAATATATTGTCAAATGAACTTTTTATTCAGGGTGGACAAGAAAAATAAAAAAAAAATACTAATGTCAAATGTGCTTTGATCAAGCATATATTTTCTTCCTAACTCCAGAATAAAGAAAACATTTTTCCAGCATCACATCTATAGCCAAACACAAGTTCTGTTTCTCTTTCTTATTTTTATTTCGTTTGGGAGCTGCCTTGAGATTTGCTTTGAAAATTCCTAAAATAAATATTAAGAGGAAGAAGAAGCAGGGGTATCATGTTATGTTTAGCCTTCTTATGCTACCCTTCGTCTGGCATATCTTTGCAATGTTTCATAAAGAAAATGTATTATTATAGAGTTTAATGATTGTGGTGGTTTGAATAAGAGTGTCCCCCATAGGCTTTAAGAATTCAGATATTTTGTCTCCAGTTGGTGGCACTGTTCTTGGAGGTTTTAGAAGGTGTGGCCATGCGGGAGGAAGTACTTCATTAGGGTTGGGCTTAGTGAGTTTAACAAGCCTTTTGGTCTCCAGTCTCTCTCTCTCTTGACCTCCTGTGCTCATTGTGAGATGTTAACCTCAGCTTTCTGCTCCAGCTCCAGCAGCCATGCTTCCCTCCACAATGGATTCTAATTCCCTGGGTCCATCAATCATAAGCTCAAATAAACTCTTCCTTTTATAACTTCCCTTGGTTATGGTGGTTTTATCACAGCAACAGAAAAGTGACTAGTAGAGTTAAACTCTTCCTTTTACAAGTTCCCTTGGTCATGGTGGTTTTTTCACAGCAACAGAAAAGTGACTAATACAATGATGCAATTGTTTATGATAACAATCACTGTTTTACATCATTGAAATGAATTCACTATTTTAAATATGGCATGAACATTTTCATTTTAAGTGAAATACTATCTTTAACTTAAATCATTAGTAGAATTTTATTTTTTATTTTTTTAATCTATTTTTAAATTTTTATTTATTTTTTATGTGTATGAATGTATTGTCTGCATGTAGGTCTGTGCTCCTGTGTCCTGCAATACCCTGGAGGTCAGAAGAGGGTGTTGGATTCCCCTGGAACTGGAGTTAAAGATGGTTCTCAGCTGCCATGTGTGTGTGCTGGGAATCGAACTCGGGTCCTCTGCAAGAACATTTGGCACTCTTAACTGCTAGGCCATCTCTCCAGCCCCAGCATTTTATTTTATTTTTTTTAAAGAAAGCAAAAGGTAGCTGGCCATGGTGGCATACACCTTTAATCCTAGCACTTGGGAGGCAGAGGCAGGAGGATCTTTGTGAGTTCAAAGCCACCCTGGTCTACAGAGTGAGTTTCAGGACAGCTGGCGCTACAGGGAGACCCTGTCTCGAAAAGACCAAAAAAAAAAAAAATTTAAAAAAGAAAGCAAAAAGGCTCTACATTTTATAATGAGATAATATTGATTCCTGTCTTATCCTTCATCCAGACGCCAACAATATTTGCCCACCTACTCGCCTGCTACTAGTGTGTATGTCAATATACATGAGTGGTACAGCATTCTACCAAAAGAAGCAGGATTTACCAAAGCTTTAGCCCAGGTACAAAGAGCACATCAGTGTAATACAATGGTATTAGGAACAGGCCTCTAGATGAACTCAAAACTTAGTAATATTTTGCAAAGTTTTTGATAGTGTCTAGAACTACCCCTTAATCCTTAATTCAAATATGTATACCAATATTTTTCTAATTTTAATGACAATTGGACCACATGGTCTTTTGTATGGCAGTCTGCCTAGAAACTGTTTCAGTAAATTACACACCAAGATGATATACTCTTTGGATTGTCTCCAGAACAAAGACTATGATGTATAATTAAAACCAACTAACAATTAGCTGCCATCCAATATAACATGAGGGACAAGCATTGTAGATTTAGTTATTTACAATTAGAAACAAGATAAAGGCTTTTTTCAATGAATGATAAAAATAGATCCATTCCCTTGAGGTTATAATTAAAGTTTAAGTAAAAAATGATGAAACAAAAGAAAGCTATCATGAAGCAGACTTCATCCATTTGAAGTAATTTTGTTAGTATAATAAGAATTAACTGTCTAAGAAAGCAAATATTACTCTACTTATCACATGGGTTGAACTAACATGATTTTAAGAGACATAGTAATATTACTTAGTATCATTATTAGTTATATAAGTGTGAGGGTGTTGAATGAGCCAAAATTATGCTTTTGCACACAATAATATATTTTTGCTTACCAAAAAGTCACTTAATTACTGTGATGTAGCTTTTATATTGAACACCCACTTAAGACTCAGATTTTGAAGATCTGAGCTAACATGTTTCTTTCATTATTTATTCTTATATAACCTAGGGGAAAGACATTGGGAAGAAGCTATCTAATTATGACTGTTTTAGAAGGGAAGAAGAAAGAATCAAAGACTTTTCAAAGCTTTTTATATAGAGACGCGGAGGCGGATTTGCTGCAAAGCTAATGACGCTTCTGTCCTCTTCCTTGCAAGGGTCCCTTTCCAAGGCCCTGAACTTAATTTCATATTCATTATTTTGTACTTTATTTTGTAATTTGGCTTCCTGTAAATTGCAGAAGCCGGAGGCTTCATATTATGTACACTTGCCAACACTTGGTTTGAATCTCTGCCTTCTGGGTTTTAAAGAGCTGTGGCCATGAGATGGAGGAGGAACCAACCAGAGAACAAAGTTCTGATGACAGGATGAAAAGATATCATTGCTACATGTGTGCCTTTGCTTGCACATGAACAGGGATGTGATAGCTGTGGGCTTCATGGTGCACATGTGGAGGTCTGAGAAATGTGTGGAGTCAATTCTCTGTGTTTACCTTTACTTTGGTTTCAGGAATCAACTCAGGTCACCAGGCTTGCTAGTCAAGTGTCTTTAGCCTTGGAATCATATCATCAGGCCCAGCACTGATGAGATATAAGTTGAAACTTGGGATGTTATGTTTATCTTCAGAAATCAAAATAATGAGTACACAGAATTAAGGAAGTTGATAAAGAGGGGGCAGAAGGTGGAAAAACAGAAGAAATTATGAGGGAGGGAGGTGTAAGGGGAGACCAGAAAGTTTAAAAATTCATCTTGAAAATAATATGAGTAAATTGTGCAATTTTATTCCAATCTAACATTACAGGAATGCATTACAATAGCTGGTTTATGCAGTGCTTGGGGCTGAACACAAGGTCTCCTGCATGCTAGCCCAAACCTTTGTCAATTGAGCTATCTCCACAGTTCTCCCACAATTTTTTTAGACACAGCTTGCCTCTCTGCCTCTTTTTGAAGTTGGGTATGTTTGTATGCCTGTGTATGTCCTTGTGGGAGGGAGGCTGTAATTAGGCATGTGGGGGCCAGAAGTCAATATTCGGTATCTTCTTATGCAGCTCTAACCTGTTTGCTTGTTTGTGTGTTTGTTTGTTTAAACAGGGTCTCTTACTAAACTTGGAGCTTAGAGTTTGGGCTAGATTGGTCAGTGGGCCCCAGGGAGCCCCCAGGATCTGCTTGTCTCTTCCATGCCCACAGCACTGGGGTTATAGTTTTGAAAACAAACACACTGGCTTTTTCATGGACACCAGGGATCTGATCCCAGGTCCTTATAACTATAGAGTAGACTTTTCCCACTGAGTAAAATATCTTAAACTCTATCTCTTCATCCTTTAATTTGCACTTTTAAAATACAAACTGAAATATTAGCATATAATTTATACTATTATTTGGGTATGGTATTTAATGTTAAATTTAAGTTACATTTTAGTTTTTTTCTTGTTATTTTTGAGACAGGGTCTCCCTGTACCCCAGGCTGTCCTGAAACTCACTATGCAGACCAGGTTGGCCTTGAACTTACAGAGATTTACCTGCCTCTGCCTCTACATGCTGGGAATAAAGGCGTGTGCCACCACACTTGGTGGCATTTTGTTTTTTTTATTCATAAATAAAATAGAAATCATAGAAAAATCACACAACTGGCTTTTATGGATGAGCTTCCTTTTCCTCCTTTTCTCTCTTATTTTAGCAAAATAATGAATTATTTATTCCTATTGCATGATTTACATTTGCTTGAAATATGGGGATGGGCTGGTATTATATTAGTGAAGAGAGGAATTGAGTTCAGCAGACCCCTGGCCATTGTGGCGATCAAGCTGTCAACTTAATGGAAAAATCAATGGTTGGGGCCAGAAAGCCAGGAATTTCTGAGAATTAAGAAAAGTGAATCCCATTGTATAGACATGTTCAGCAGAGGGGTGAGGTAGAATGTAAGGGCTGTGATTGGGGTGAATTATGAAACTATAGAAATATAGACTGGACTCTTATTTGATCAACATGATTGTACACACAGCCCCTCTAGCTGGACAATGGGCACCTTGGGTGGTATAAGTTTGGGCATAGCTGCTTGCAAATTGGTTTTACATGAAGGAGGCTTGTATTCATTACTTATTATAAAAAAAAAACCCTTTTCTCTCTTTAGGTTAATCCATTTTAAAGATTTATTTCATTTATATTTCATGCATTTGAATGTTCACCTGCATGTGCCTATGTGTACCATGTACATGATTTTGGCAAGGAGAGGCTGTGAATCCTCTAGAAGTGGAGTTATAAAAGGTTTTGTGCTGCTCTGCAGGTGTTAGGAATCTAATCCACGTCCTCTGTAAGAGCAGTAGGTGCTCTTTACTGCAGAGCTATCTCTCCAGCTCTAACTAATCAATTTATTTATTTATTTATTTATTTATTTATTTATTTATGTATTTATTTATTTTTGTAAATGAGCTGGGCATAGTGGCACATGTCTTTGATCTCAGCACTCAGGAGGCAGAGGTAGGTGGATGTCTGGGAGTTCAAGGACAGCTGGTCTACATAGTGAGTTCCCAGAAGGTGGGGCTACAGAGAGACCCTGTTTCAAAAAGACAAAAAAAAAACACAATGTTTATAAACCATCTGCTAGATTGCTAACACTCTATATATTATATATACTAGGAGAGTATTTAATTTTTAATTTTTAAAAATTTTATGTGTATGAGTGAGTGTATTGCTTGCATGTATGTAATTGCATCCATGTCACACAATGCCTACGGAAGTCAACTAAAAGGCATTGGATCCCCTGGAACTGGTGTTATAGTCAGTTGTTAGTTACCATGTGGATTCTCTGCAAGAGAGTGCCCTTATCCACTGAGTCATCTCTCCAGCCCTATGATAATATTTTTAAATGGATGTTTTAGCTTAGATTCTAAACAACAGGTAACAGAGAATGAAATCATATCTTCCCAGGTTTTAAAATCAATAGACTGAGAAAGCAGTTTCCTTTCATCTAGTCCAAGCACGGAAGGTGTCCAGGAAAGGCAACAATGGGTGAGGAAGGTTTGCAACTCTATGACAGTGTGCACTCCATTGTTTAAGAAAGAGAACTAAAATTTTGGAGCAATACAATTGGGAGGGAACCACAACAACATAAGGACTGGGTCAAAGAAATGATATAGTTAAATTCTCCCCCAAACAATAAACCTTTGCAGAGAAAAACTTTTAAAAGACTGAAAGATGCAGGACTTGTATGGCAGAATGCATGATCTGGGGTGGGATGAGGGGAGGGAAAGGGGAATGTGTCTAAATTGAACAGAAAAATCATGTCTAAAGTACACAAAATATCAACAAAAGTATTATATTTAAAAAAAAAGAGAGAAAGAACTAAGACTCCTGTTTAACAGAGCTGATGGATCAGGTCATGGACACTCACTCCAGCAAAGCCGATACTAGTTTGCTGTGCTTGCAGCTAAACTGAACTACTTAGTGAAATAGAGATTCCAACTCAGTCACCTAAGAGTTAACTTAGATATTTGCTAGGCATGGGAAGCCAAAGTTATCTTACCTGTCTAGTAAGAACTCTACTGCCTCCTCTCAGTTCTCTAATGAGACCAGAAATACTGCTAAATAACCTTTCAGAAGGAGTGATCATTTGCCATAGGGGATGAGAGAATAAAGGCAAACTTTAAGATATTTGTGGACCTTAACAGAAAACTGACAAATAAGTACCCTTAAATAAGGTTTTGACTGTTGTCCAGAAACAAACAACTATGGTGGCATGCAGAGGCTGTTTAAACAAGGCAACAGCTTTGGGCTTCTAGCACTTTTAGCCCCTAGCTGAATAACTGCTCTACTGAGTATATAATAAAGGGTATGGTGACAGGGTAAAGAAGCTTTCAGATCTTTCAGGATCTCATTGTTCAGTTTGCCATTTTTTTTTTAATTTTAGGTATTGTCGGTTGTGTATGAAGGAACTGTCTGCATGCAAGTCTATGCACCCGTGTCATGCAATGCCGAGATGTCAGAAAGGTTTGATCTCCCTGGAACTGGATTCTCCTGGAATTGGAGTTTTAGACTGGTTCTCGGCTGCCATGTGGGTGTGTTGATACAAACCCGGTCCTCTGTAAGAACAGATCTCTTCCTCTTAACCGCTAGGCCTCTCTCCGAGACCCCCCCCACATTTGCCATGTTATACTTCATATGATTGGATTTGCTGCAAATGTGACGAGCCAAATTTGTATAAGGCAACATATAATATATATATATATATATGTATATAATATATATAATAAATTACAATTTAGGAATATAATATATATTCTGTACAAAACTGAAATCTCAATACTCAAGACATCTTTATTCTAGCTATAAGTTAACATTCAATGAAAAGTTAAAATTTAAGGTGAAGATTTTTGTAAGTCTGAAATACTTAAGGGATACCAAAAGTTAGAGAAGGAAATATAAGATCTCGTGAAGCAAGAAATAAAATAAGTAGAATTTGTCAGAATGGACTGAGTGAGTTTCTGCAGTTTATGTGTTTCTACATATCTACAATTCCCAGAATAGAAACCTATCAAAAGAACATGTTAAGCTTAGAAGCTGAGTAATTCCAATAGAGTTTTGATTTTAAATATATCCTTTACCTTTTCGAACATTTCAAAGGTGTTTTTTTTTTTTTTTTTTTTGGAACTGTATTTTCCTGTGAAGGTGAAGTTCTGAAAGGGCAGAGGGCATTTGTATGAATTCTGCTTGTTGCCACCACATTGGCAAATGTTCAGGTTTAGACTGGCATGGAAAAATATGATAATTAAGTGCATTGCTCAGGAACCTGAATCACAGCTCATTTCTTTTCTGTATGCAGTTATTCTTTTCTACAATGTACAAAACCTTAAGGGACCTGTCATATAAATATTTCTGAAGATCAGTCAATACCTGCAGCTTCGCCATCCATCACTGCTGAACAAGTCCTGTTTTACACAGTAATCACATAAATCGAGTTACAAGAGATTATAATTCTTTAAGACACACCTTTTGGTCCTTGGCAAGGTCATTACTGTGCTGCTCCAAGATGACATATGTCAAAGTATACAGACTGGTACAAGGAAGAAAAAAAGACCAGGGACTAACATATCCTGGAAAAATAATCTAATTTAAAAACATAACATACACAAATACAGCTTTGGGGTTTAAGCTAACATTTGGCATATTCTTAAAGAATTTAGAATCATACTTTTATACAAAAGAAAAAATATGGCCAGAAATAAAATACAAGATTTAACTATTATATGTGAATTAATTCTTACTTGAAGAATGTAAAGAAGAAAAAAGAAAGTCATATTATTTACTCAGATAATTTAGCCTATATGCATCATAATTATTTCATGGATACAGATTTTAAAAAGCAATGTTTCTTAGCAAATTGACGTAACATCATTTTCTAACTTGGTATAATTCTGCCTTTATATGAGAATTATGTATCTTAAACACCGTTTCAGCTGTTGTTATTGTTGTTGGACTGCTTTGTTTTTTGGTGAAGAAACAGTAAACAATTCAGATTATCTCAGCAAACAATGTATTCATATATAAAATTTCATATATAAAGAAACTATGATTAATTTTTGAAATAGAAAAAGGAATTGATGTGAATATTTATGTTAAAGATGACTGCTTAAGACGTGTTAAATGCAGGCTATATACCTATATCTATATCTATTCTCTCTCTCTGTTTTTCTTTAAGGTTGATAAGCTACAAACTGTTAAGTCATTTCTCATTTGTGTTGCACTATTGGTCCAAATAAAGTTCCTTTTTAAGTTTTTATTACAATTTATTAATTATACCTAATAATGGATTTCATCAATATTTTTGAATATCATATATTTTTAAATAGATTATTTATTATTTTTATTTTTTGTATGTGTCTATTGTCTGCATGTATGTAACCGCACCCATTGTTGTATAATGCCCAAGGAAGCCATAAGAGGGTTTGAGGTCCCTTCGAACTAGAGGTTGTTAACCGTCCTGTGGGTGTTCAGAATCAAACCCAGGTGTCGGCAAGAGCAGCCCGTGTTCTTAACCACTGAGACATGTCTCCAGCCCTGTAAATAAGATATTTTCAACACTGTCACCCACCATCACTTTCTCTTCTCCACTTTCCCTTTCTCCAGCTTCCTTCAGAGACCACCTTCTATTTTCATCGTGCGTGTGTGTGTGTGTGTGTGTGTGTGTGCGTGCATCAACATATGATTTTAATTAGGTACACTTATAACATCCTGTATGGGAGATTATATACAGGTGAATGGGCAATTTAAAGTGATTAGAGAACTAAAGGAACCGTCTCCCTCCTTTAGCAACCATCAGCTGCCTGTACCTCCTGGGGGGGAGGCAGTGGTAGGCGTCATGAATACTCCTCCGTCACTGATGGAGTGCAGAGAGGCCCCGTTGCAGGTGTTGTTAGGGTGATCACTTCTGCTGAGATTTCAAGAGTTTAAAGGCCATGCTATTACAGGATGCCTGCTCTTCACAAGGCCAACCCTTTGCTCTGACTCCTTTTTTTTTTTTTCTTGCTGTCCCATGATGCTGTTTGAGCCTTAGAAAACTTTCTTGATTCATGTAAAAGGTGCCTAAAATGAAGGTACTAGAAATATTCTCTGATCTCAGCTAAGTTTGTAACAAATAAGATTATGAAGAAGCACATAGCAAATCAAATATTGTGATGAATTTGCTCACCTACAAAATGATATTTTCAAAAATATTTTATTAATTTTTATTTTTATTTTTTATTTTATTTTTTTTATTTCTGCATGTGTATGAATGTACTGTCTGCATGCAAGTCTGTGCACCCGTGTCGTGCAATGCCGCGGAGATCAGAAGAGGGTGTCGGACTCCCCTGGAACTGGAGTTCTCCTGGAATTGGAGTTTCAGACGGCTCTCGGCCGCCATGTGGGTGCTGGGGATCGAACCCGGGTCCTCTGTAAGAGCAGTTGGCGCTCTTAACCGCTAGGCCATTCCTCCAGCCCTAATTTTTAAAATTTTATGTGTATGAGTACATTGCCCTCGGGTATGAAAGTGAAACTGTGTTGTGCAGTACCCACAGAGGTAAGAAGAAATTGTAGAATCTGCTGGAACTGGAGTTAAGGATGGTTGTTAACTGCCATGTAGGTGCTGGGATTCTAACCTGGGTCCTCTGCAAGAGCAACCAGTACTCTTAACCACTGAGCCATCTCTCCAGCCCCAGAAAATATAATTTTAACATGAAAAGAAATTTTGAAAAGAAATATTATAAGGTTTTAAGAATGTAAGTAAAATCTAGTATTGCTTTAAGCATTCTTTTTCTGTTTTGTTTTTTTGGAATGATGACCTAAATTCCATTACTTGAACATTCACAATGTGCTGAGTATCCTGTGCAGACAGGGCTAGGGATGGCACCCAAAGTTCATCATACAGAGATATAGGACTCAAGAAACGAGTCATATAATATGATTAAATACTATAACAAAATATCCTGTATAGTAGTTCAGATAACTACATACAGAGGGCAAAATGGCAGGTGGTGGTTCTGGGAGGAGGCAGCATTAAGCATTTGGTGATAAGAGGGAAGCTGCTCTTAAAAGCTACATGGGATTTACTTTAAGGCAAAAATGAGTGTTGGGAGGAGAAAAGTAGAAAAGGGGAGACCAGTAGGTTAAAAAGAGGCATTCTAGGGCTGGAGAGATGGCCTAGCGATTAAGGGCGCTGACTGCTCTTGCAGAGGACCCGGGTTCGATTTCTAGCACCCACATGGCGGCTGAGAACCGTCTTTAACTCCAGTTCCAGGGGACTCCGACGCCCTCTTCTGACCTCTGTGGCATTGCACGACACGGGTGCACCAACCAACATGTAGGCAGTACCTTCATACACATAATAAAATAAATAAAATTTTAAAAAATCTTAAAAAAAGAGACATTCTAGATAAACAACATGAACAAGAACCCCATGTTACTTATAAGAATTTCTATGACATAAATTACTACTTGAAGATTATTTTAGGTTCTTATGAAATTAAGCTGTATCTGCTTTAATTCATTTTGTACAGATCCCAAATAAAGCATACGAATAAAAAGAAAACATTTTAAACTACTGCTGATGTAAATAAAGAACCACATGTTTTATTTCTTTTATTTTGTAACTTAAAATATCAATGAAAATTAATGGGTGAATAGAAATGATTTATTATTTGTTTTCAATTGAGGTATAGTTTATGTATAATACAATGCCCTAATATATTTTTGAACATGCATTAATATCCGTAAGACTATAGAAGTTGGCCTTCTAAAACCCCCCTTATCAGAGAATCCATTTAAATATAGCTCAGTGTATAATAAGGCTTTCTCCCCTTGGCCTCAGCTGAATATGTAGCAGTATAGAAACTTGACACGTTAGGCAATTAGAATATAATTTATTATACAAAGCTCATATGGATGAACTGCTTCCCGTTCATAATTTTGGATGCAATACAAATCACAGATTTTTTATTTGAGTCCAGAAGACTATCCTTTGAAAAGCACAGTAAAATATATTAATAGTTTGGCTCTAACTTGAAGTGTCTATGCAGAACATGGTGCCTAGGATGTGTCATTCATGTGGGCTTTTTAATACTTATCAAAAAGATTCGTGCAAGCTCAAGCCAGATAAAATCCAGCATTAGCAACTGATAACTTCTGGGAGAAGGAGAGATGGTCTTCTTTAGGGGTATGATGCTAGATAGGTTAACTGGGCTCCATTGAATTGATCCACATGGAAGGATATTTGATGGCACAAATCTGACTCATAGCATCTTGAACTATTTATAGTATAATTATATATATATATGACAGAATGCATGAAGTCTGGCCCAGAGTGTACAAGAGAGGTGCAAATAAGAGAAGAGGGTCAAAATATGATCAAAATGCATTGTATAAAATTAGCAAAAATACAATAAAATAATAAAAATGATAAAAACACACTTTTTTTAATGTTGGTTGGCCTAATATTCCAGGTCAACAGTAACTTCCTATGAATAAATGTTAACAAGTTCAGCCTTAGATGTGGCCTTATGCACTACTATTATTTGGTTTGTGAATGCTCTTTCTTTTTTGGAGGGGTCTTTTTGGGACAGGGTCTCCATTTAGTCCCAGCTGGCCTGGAGCTCACTCTGTAGACCAGGCCGGCCTTGAACTCACAGAAGTCTGCCTGCCTCTACCTCCCCAGTGCTGGGATTAAAGGTGTGCACCACCACACTGGTCCAAAATGGTTCTTAGTTGCCATGTTGGTGCTGGGAAATGAACCCAGGTCCTCTGCAAGAGCAGTCAGTGCTCTTAACCACTGAGCCACCTCTCTACCCCTGTTAATGCTCTTTCAGTAGCCCCTGGGATTAACTGCCTTTACCTCTGTTGCAAAGCAAATGTCACTTGATATCTAAAAAATGTTGGCAAATGAAATGATATTAAATAAATGATATTAAATGAAATGATATTAAATAAGGCAGGCAGATCTTTGTGAGTTCAAGGCCAGCCTGGTCTACAGAGTGAGTTCCAGGACAGCTGGGGCTACAGGGAGACCCCGTCTCAAAAAGACCAAAAAAAAAAATCATATTATTTTGTCTACTCTTGGTTCCATTCATTGTTTCTTTAAACATGTTTTCTTTTTAAGTCTGTATCATTTTGTGCCAGAGGCTTATAAGCATCCTCTAAATTATGTTTTCCTTTCAAAAAGATGAAGCTCAGCATGCAAATCTTATCTAGTATACATGTCCACTTCCAGCAAAACTAGTTTCCCAGGATATTTTGAGTTATGTTTGACATGTTCTGTTTAGCTTCAAAGTCTGTTCTTTAAAATATGGTATTGGACTAACCCTAGAAACTTTTTTTGAATGTCTTTTCCCATATTTTTCTGAGTGGACCTGGGATATAGTGACTAGAATTTCATTATTGTATTGAAACAGAACACAGACAGCCTGGTGGATGGTTTTAAGTTTCATGGATTTGTGATCATGCTGCAAAGTAAAGTTACAAATACCTCCTGACATGGGAAAACTGCAAATATATGTTACAGTCCATTAATGAATTCCTAATTCTAAAAACTATGTGAGTTTAATCTTAGGAAATATTACTCCTTAATTATTAAGTGTCTTAAGGACACATCTCATTCAGAAAGTCTAAGACTAAGTGATACCATACACATGATCCTATGAATATTTCATTTTCCAATTGTGGCCATATTGACTTAACAAAGGATTTCAAAGGGCAGAATCATCTTTTAAAAGAGATATCACATAAAAGGGACATTAGGAGCTTACAGACAATTAACAATAATACAATTAAAGAGCTTGTAACAGAATTGAGTGTTCTGTGCTTATTCTTTTTATCTCTCAGTGTTAGCAGTATCCTTTATTTTTACTTCACATTTCAGTCTATTTAACAAAGAGAATGATTAATCAGTATTTTCATATGCTACACATAACACTTAGCAGAGAAAAGATGTTATTATAGTCTCCAATATATGACAGCTCTTATAAATTAGTCCTTTCTTTAAAAGAATCTAGATAAACTCAAATGCCATCATCATCATCATCATCATCAAGTCAGATTAATATCATTTTATGAGTCTGGATAATGAATTTTATTCAACTCCACAAGCCATTGTACTAGCTTGCACAGGGTGTGTATATAAATTAATTATAATTCCACCTCTTGGGGAGGTTCACATCTTATTGAGAAAGTGAGTGTATAATACTCACTATAAAGAAAAAAAAAGCTATTTTACAGAAGGAAGGATTATGTCAGTAAGCAGAGTTCAGGAAGTGTCATGAAGTATTTAGCGGTAGCATAATGGTGTAACTTGGAGTCAGTTTGGAACATATGGTCAGTTTATGAGACATTAACTGTGGATTCCCTTGTTTTATGGATGACAAGCAGCATAGTAAAATAAATGTTAGACACTACCAAGTAAGTCTGAGGCTAAGAGAGACAAGTCCTCCAGCATCCCAGTATATCACAGCAACTATTTCAGGGACATGATTGGAGGTTTAGGAGACAGCTTTTGCTTAAAGATCATTTTTCTACTGATCCTTTGCCCTCTATTACTGAATCACTGCTTCAAGCTGCCTTTGAGTCCCACCCTCTCAATTTCAATAATCATTTGTAATAAGCTCCTCACTTGTATTAATTGTGACTCTACTTGTCTGTAGTGACCTGCTTTGTACCTCAGCTTTTTCTTGCTTCAGAAGCAGTTACACATTCTACAACCATTTGCTTGGCTAAGTCACATGCTTGCTGCTTAACCCTGTCAAGATTCCAGTTAAATGACCACATGGTAGGCAGATATTTTGCTTTTTCAAGACCAAGGGAAATTTTAACCTTCTTGCTCCTTTAAACACAGACCTGTGATTTGTGAGAACTTACTTTTGCCTAACTCTAGGGCAAATATCGACTCTGATATGGGTGTGGCTGGGTAGAATATGTCCAACCGTTAGCTTTCTAGTAATCTCTTGATCTTGGTTTCAGCCTGAATAAGCAGGTGAAATTCATTTGAGTGATTTTTAGTTTATGAAGTACAGAGGAAAAGAATCTCATCTGAAAATCTGACCAACATGAAGCAAATTGCAACTTTTTATGCTTTTTTTTTCTTTCTAGGGCTGACAAACTGTTAATGACATTAAAATGCATTAGATTGATCAGCCATTATGCTAATGCATAACCAGGACAGTTCTGGGTCAATAACATTATGGCCTCAGGTTTCTTGATTGAAAAGGGACACAGTGACCCTGGCAAATTGGCTTGACAGGCGTGTGTGTATCTTATCTCACAATGATAAAGGAGGTCTCATTGGATACCTTGATCATACTGAATTGGAATAAAGAACAGCAGTGTCATGCTACCCTTCGAGAAACTAAGAGTGGTTTGCTGATATTCTTTTTCTTAATAAAATGTTTGATCTTCCCATTTTTTAAAAAAACAATGAGTGCTAAGTGGGGTGAATGGTGAAACTACAACAATATAGACTGGACACTCATTTGATCAACTTGATTGAACATACAAGCCCCCCCTGCTGGATGGTGGGACCCATGAGCTGTGTGGGTTTGGGCACAACTGCTTGCAAATTGGTTTTACATGAAGGATGCTTGTACTCATAAATTATCACTTATTGTTAAAAAAAAATGAAAAAACTAAACAAAAAAGCAGAGAAAGATGCAGAAAACTTACAGCAGAATGCATGATCTGGGATGGGTAGGGGTGGGGTGGGGGGAAGGGAAGGGGATATATGCCTGAACTGAATTGGAAAATGTTGTATGAAATACACAAAGCATCAATAAAAATAAAAAAAATAAAAAAAAAATAACAATGAGAGCTTTAAAAGAAGCCCAAATCAACTCCCGTTTGCAAAATAGGCTTAAATGTAAGCTTTTGTAAAATGTAAACACAAAGTGTTTGCAGGTTCAGGTTTGCATGCCTCAGAAAAAGGGGGGAAAAACTAACACTTTTCAAAGATGTGATTATATTTGCAAAGCATCTACTTATTTCCTAGCTTTATTATTACTAATGCACATGATTTCAAAGGAGTACAGAGAAACTGAATTTAAATAAGTACTTGTGGCAAGACAGCACCAATTATACACTCCATGGCTATTTATGTCCTCTGGTGATCAACCAGCAGCAGGGAGCAAAATTGACAACACACTGGTACAATCACAATTATGGGTCAAACTTCAACAAGCCTGTTTAAATAGCTCCATTAGGTCCTACTTGATATACTGATTTACATACATTTTGACTATTTTCAGACATGTTAACCACTTTAAAATGCTGTGATATAATCATTTCCTGTAAAGATGCATTAGTCCAAAGCCCTGAAAAATAAAATAGCATGTCATGCAAATAAATTCCAGCAGAATTTAAATTGCATTTAGAATACATCACCAACCATATTCTAGCTGATTCAAACATCATTTGGATCCCACAGAAGAATTATTTAATGGAGAATTTGAATATTTTAAAACAGTTCAAATGTGCTTTATCTTGGAGCATTAATATAATATTAAGACAAACAAAATCTGTTTCCTATGACAAGTAATGTCTCCCTATATTGGTCCATGTCTTCTCTTATTGCTGATACCAGTAACATGATTTTAATCTTACTATATCTTATCTAGGTCTTTTGTTTGCTCTAGTAAGCTTTAACACTGCTATAATGCTTTTACATATCAATGTTTTAGATATGTTTTTCATGTACCATATGTTCCATCTTTGAACTACCTCCTTTTCAAGGCAATGCCATTATGTATATAAACATAACTTACATTAATAAACATATTCTCCAATACTTTATCTTGTTAAAGCTTTTCTAACTATAAATATTTATATTTATTTGATGTCTTTGTACATATTTATCAAAAATATTTTTTAATGCATTATACAATGTGTAATGACAAAAATCACAATAGTTAGCATTTTGATCTCTTCTGTCATTTTTAGGCATTGTCAATCTTCAGATTCTTTTCTAATTTCTTTGAGATAGATCAGAACTTACTTATTGCAACATCAGAACTAGCACCATCCACAACTATATCAGGGTACCCATTACTTGACCTCTCTTCTTTTCCTCTTCCTCCTCTTCTTCCTAGGCTCTAGTGACCACTATTACATTCTCTTCTATATAATTAATTTTTGAGATTCTACAAGAAAGTTATGACCTATAATATCTATATTTCTATGCCTGGCTTATTCACTTTCGATTCATGTCCTTTGCTGCAGGTGACAGAATTTGACTTTATCTTTCCTTTCTGTATTTTTGGCTGATAGCAGTTCATTGTATGTACAACACATTTTCTTTATCTTTATTATCCTTTTGGCTGATGCCTTGGTAATTTACTTGATTTTATGCCTTGGATATTATGAATAGTTATGTGATAACTGTAGGAATGTGAATCTTTTGATATAATTACTTGATTTCTTTTGTACCTGGGACATGTGGTAGTTCTATTTTTATCTTTTTAAATAACTTGCACATAGTATTCTATAGTGGTTATAATAATTTCCATTAATTTCCATTATTTTCAACAGTGTAGAAGAGGCTTTATTGGTTATTTTAACTGGGGTAGATTGAAATCTCAATGTGATTTTGATTCTTTGATGATTATTGATATTGAAGATTTATCGTGTACTAAAATTCTAAATTTTACAAAGCCCTGAGTGGGGGCTGGAGAGATGGCGTAGCAGTTAAGAGCGCTGACCGCTCTTACAGAGGACCGGGGTTTGACCTCCAGCAACCACATGGCGGCCGAGAACCGTCTGAAACTCCAATTCCAGGAGAACTCCAGTTCCAGGGGAATCCGACACCCTCTTCTGACTTCCGCGGCATAGCACGACACGGATGCACAAATCTACGTGCAGACAGTACATTCCTACACACACAGAAATAAATAAAATTTAAAAAAAAGCCCTGGGTGTCACGTCACTGACTATCTCATAGTCTTAACTTGTATGTTCTAGTCATTACTCATAACGCCACACACCATTTTACGAGATTTGGTGTTCTCATGGTTTTCTGCAGAAAGGAAATGTCTGTTTTTGATTTTGTCAGATTTTCTATTTTATTTAATTCCACTGTATTGTGAGAATTATTTATGAAACCTCATATACTTTCTTCCTATGTTCACTTCATTACATGTCATATACCTTGCTGAAGACTGCCTTATTATCATATTCCTGGTGATCAGAACTGTTATTCAGTTATAAAGTTTTGTTCTGTGCAGATGATACCACATCTTTTTGATAAAATTTCTTATGGAATCATTAAGAACAAAAATAGGGACTGGAGAGATGGCTCGGTGGTTAAGAGTGCCAACTGCTCTTGGAGGACCCAGGTTTGTTTCCCAGCACCCACATGGCTGCTAAGAACCAGAACCATCTTTAAGCTGGGCGTGGTGACCCGTGGCTTTAATCCTAGCACTTGGGAGGCAGAGGCAGGTGGATCTCTGTGAGTGCAAGGCCAGCCTGGTCTACAGAGTGAGTTCCAGACCAGCTGGGGCTATAGGGAGACACTGTCTCCAAAAAAAAAAGAGGAAGAAAGAAAGAAAATATAGATCTCCATTTAAAAAATGCTTTGAAGGACTCTGTGTAGAGAAGTATGGTGGGAAGAAATCAGAATCTTCAGGCTATATGTTATATAAATCTATGTAACTATGAAGATATGAATATATTTATATATATATATATATATACATATATGAATGTGTATAAATATGGAATATTTGAATATGTATATGTGAATATACATACAAATATATGAGCGTAAGTCAGCATGTGTATATGTGAGTATATGTCTACAAAAATCTTTGTGTATATGCTTGCAAATATGCATATGTGACCGTGTAACATGAATATATATGTATATATGAATGAATGTATATATGAATATGTGTGTATGTATATATTTTATATATTTACATATGCATTAATATGTATGGTTATGGCCTGAATGATTTCGTCATCCTAAATTCATTCCTGAAATGCTTCCAAGATTTGGTTGCTTTTTTTTGATTTTTGTTTTTGATGTTTTTGAGACAGTGTCTCCCTATAGCCCCAGCTGGCCTAGAACTCAAAATCACAGAGATCTTCCTGCCTCTGCCTCCTGAGTGCTGGGATTAAAGGTGTGCACCACCATATCCAGCAAGTAAAGTTACAAATTCAGGAGGTGGGGTCTTACACTGGTGATTGTTCATATGCTCAGAGCCTTTACGAGTTGATATCATGAGAAAGGCCCCAAAGTACTATCTTGTCTCTTAATACTATATAAGGATTACCTACATAGCTCTATCTGTGAACCATAATATATGTCTTTGGTAGATGCTAAATGTCCAAGCGTCTTGATCTTGAACCCTTGAATCATTCAGAGAAAAACATGTTTTTGTTAGAAGCCACACAGCCAATAATACTCTTGTTATGATAGACTGGACATCCAATAAATATATGTATGCATATGCATAGGTATAGTCTCTCATATCAGTTCATAAAACAGGTTCAAGAAATTAAACTTATGCTGTTTTCTTTCCAAATAACATATTATATTATAATATTTTATTATTGCAGAGAATATATGCTTGTGAATTTGTATTTTTATGAGATTCTCAATACACAAGAATGAGTAGAGATGGAAATTGCAATATTGTAAAATCTAGGGAAATAAATTAATTCCTTTTGTTTGATGGCCATGAAATGTTGTGGTCAGGCAAAAGCTTATATCTGGCATGAGTTTGTGAAAAGCACAAAGATAACAAATTTTCCATTTTAAAAAGTGGAATTAAAACTGCTAGTCTGTATAACACTATTAATGAAAACTGTGATTAGACATTAAACTGTCAAAGTTTTAAATTAAAAATTCTGTTGTTTCATGAAAAATTTTCACCTTCTATTTTATTAACACATAATAAGCCATAATTATGAAGTTGTAATTATTTACAATGATTAGNCCACTGCCTCCGAAGTGCTAGGATTAAAGGCGTGTGCCACCACGCCCGGCTGTTGAGGCTTCATATTTTAAGTAAGTTAATATGTTTATAATTGTTAAGAATAAACGCACACATTTTCTGTTTGGATTTGATGTTATCACTCTGCCTTTTATACCAAAGACTTGATAATATTTCCATGAATCCCTGAAGAAAATTTGCTGTGTTATCTACTAAGAATATAGCCTAGTTTTTCATATGCCTAGGGGAAACTTTTGAAACCACATCTCCAACTAGAAAAGAAGGCATCCCTTGATTATAAATGATGGACTACCAACTGCATTATGCCATGATTTCAAAAGAAAGAAATACATTTTCCTATTACTAGAAAACTTTTATCATATTAGAATGCCAGATTCACAGTAACTCATTACCACTTCACCTCTGGGTCCTGAATAACTTACCTATCACAATAACAGAGACCCATATATCGGATGATTTGTCAAGAAAATCTATTTTTATTTCAAAGTTTTAGAGGCTAAGAAGTCCGAGAGTTTGATGCTGAGATTAGATGAAGCCTCTGTGCTGTCTTATGATCTGACAAAAGGGTGAGTTTCCCTGAGAGAGGCACAGGGGGCAGAGCTTAAGGCAAGTCCACTCCTGAAAACAATCCTGCTCCTGAGATAATGTCATCAGTCCACACATGAGGGCAATTCTACTGTGGCTGGTCATCCCCTGAAGGTGCCGCCTCTTCATAGAGTCAGATGGGAATTACATCTCAATCCCATATTGGAGGAGTGTTAAAAATATAGCAATGCTTTTCTTTTTTTAAATATAATACTTTTGTCGGTGTTTTGTGTATTTCATACATCATTTTTCAGTTCAATTTAGACATATTCCCCTTTTCCTTCCCCCCCACACCATTTCATGTATTCTGCCATATACGTTCTGTATCTTTCTCTCTAGGTCTTTTTAAAGTTTTCTCTGCAGAGGTTTATTGCTTTGGGAAGAATTTAACTGTATCGATCCATTCTTTGACCATCCTTATGTTGTTGTTATTCCCTCCCATTTGTATTGCTCCAAAATATGCCAATATAAATGTCATATATGTATGAGAATTATGTCCTCTGGGAATAAACTGTATGTTAACTCCAAAATATGTTTAGGAATTCACATTTTTCCCTTTAATTTTATATTACTCTAAAATATGAATACATACATTCCACCCATATATATTAATTATAATGTCTGAAAATAAGTGGTAAGTTAATTCTAGGTCCCATTAAGAGATTCACATTATAACAGCACAGTAGCTTTCAGATAGAAAAAAAACAAAACAAAACATAACAATAATTTTGGTCAACTTGCCTTTCAACTGGGAATTTGGTGGATGCTAGCATCTGCAAATGAGGGAAACCATTCCCCCTTTGTTTTGGGGGGGGCTGTGTTATTTCACTTAGCATAATGGCTTAGAGTTCCATCTATTTACCTGCAAAGTTCATGTTGTCATCTTTCTTTACTGCTGCATAGAACTCCATTGTGTAGATGTACCACATTTTTGTGAAGAGAGCTGCAATAAACACAGATGTGCATGTGTCTTTGTGGTAAGATGAGTCTTGTGGGTATATACCCAGGAGTGGTATTACTGGGTCAGATGGCTCATTTTGAATCTTTGTAGGGTTCTTCTCACTCCAAGTGGATCAAAGATCTCAATGTGAAACCTAAAACTCTGAAGGTAATAGAAGAAAATGTTGGTAGCATTCTATAAGACATAGGAGTAGGAAAAGACTTTCTAAATCAAACAGCAGCTGTTCAGGAAATAAGGTCAACAGCTGACAAGTGGGACCTCATCAAACTCAAATGCTTTTGTACAGCAAAAGAAACAATCAAGGAAGTGAAGAGAAAACCCACAGAGTGGAAGGAAACCTTCACCAGTGATACATCTGACAGAGCATTAACATCCAGAATATTAAACTACTCAAAAAAACAACCAAGTAAGAAAACAAATGACCCACTTAAAAGATGGAGTAAAGAGCTGAAAAGAGACTTCTCCAGTGAGGGAGTAAAGATGGCTGAGAAACACCTTAAAAAGTGTTCAATGGTGCTGGGTGTGGTGGCACACGCCTTTAATCCTAGCACTTGGGAGGCAGAGGCAGGTGGATCTTTGTGAGTTCAAGGCCAGCCTGGTCTACAGAGAGAGTTCTAGGCCAGCTGGGGCTACAGGGAGACCCTGTATGAAAAAGACAAAAAAAAAGTTTTCAACATTGTTAATAATGAAGGAAATGCAAATTAAAACCACTCTAAGATATCATCTCACTCAGATAAGACTGGCTAAGATCAAGAAAACGAAAGACACCAAATGCTGGAGAGGTTGTGGGGAAAGGGGAACACTCATCCACTGCTGGTGGGATGGTATATGTGTACAACCACTGTGGAAAGCAGTGTGGAGAACCCTTAAAAGTGCTTCTTTTCTTACTCCACGTGTTATCTTCAATTCAGTCAAGCCAACACTAATTATGTGTTAATGTTCCTTAATGAGATGCAGAATCCAACTGTGAATTCATTGATCGTTGATAGACATTCTGGTCAATTTGGTCATTCTAGCATTTGATCATTCCTATGTTAGAAGCCTGGATGACTGGCTTTTTCACTCATGCCTCCTCAAAGTGAAGATGCAGAGGCAACTCTTTAGTCCTGTGTTCCTTGGCAATCACTAACCATTCACCTAACTCATCCTTTTGGTTAGGAGCGGCCTTTGGAGCAAGTGGTTAATTCACACGTTGTCTGAATTTCCATTTAACTTCAAAAATGCAGAGAATCTTAGTCTGTACATTATTGAGAAGCCTCTTGGTACTTTAAGCATTGCCTGGGATAGAACAGAAGTGATGATATTCACAAAGGATTTGGGAATGAGTTGCCAAATAAAATAATATAGAAAGCTCAGGAAATAATATTTCTCTCTCCTCTTAACATTAGTCACCAGCAGTTTGTATAAAACTTCTCCTAAAACAAATAAATATGTCATCTAAGATTCTCTGCACTGGAGGCTTCCTATAGTCTTATGCTACTGCTTGAGTTGTGTCTTGCATTATGAGCCTCATGGTGACTTATGTTATGTACATCTTTCATATATGTGTGAAATCCATGAATTTTTTTCTCTGAATATAAGCATGATTATAACACAATCCAGTGATAGTAAAATTTATTATATAGAATCTGATATGTTTCTTCATTAAAAGACTATGCATTAACCTTTTGGCTTGGGCCTAATAACTACTTAGCTCACAAAGATGGGATTAATTTAAATGATATTTCAAGACCCTTGGAGCTACTGCAGAAACTAGGCCACCCTAATCTAGGGTTCTACTTTGTATCTTTCCTCATGAAGTCAGGGAGATTGCAGGGAAAATATGGTTGTAATTTTGTTTCTACCCAAGTTTAAGAATAGTGAAATGTAACTTAAATTCCTGATTTTTTGTTCTATGCTACAGGCCAAGTTTTGCCCAAGTGAGTTGCAGAGGCAGAGCCATCCCAGTGTCCTGCCCTACAAAGGTACTTCAAGGCCATCTGACAAAGCCAACTTCTGGAGCCCAGTATAATAGATTTCCCTCAGTTCTAAGTGTACATAATTCGGACTGCCTATGAAGGATAGACATTAGAGGAAAATTCTAAGATTTTTCAGAAATCTCTATATCCATGCTAGAATTTTTGTAAAACACCTACAGTAGAAATATAGTAATCATCATTAATTTCCTAACATTGCAAAACCCACATGAATTACATTAACATCAAATGTCCCCCATGTGCTTTTGGGATATGACATAAAGCTTAGTTTTCTTGTAAAATGCTGCCACTTTAAGATTTGCATTCTTTTGACAAGAGTAGCATTGAGTTCATAGAAGCAACTGAAATGGAAGCATTTTATCTTTTTTTTTAATTTTTAAAAAAATTTTATTTTTATTTATTTTTTTATTGATGCTTTGTATATTTCATACATCATTTTCCAATTCAGTTCAGGCATATATCCCCTTCCCTTCCCCCCACCCCACCCCTACCCATCCCAGATCATACATTCTGCCATAACTTTTCTGCATCTTTCTCTGTTTTTTTTTTTTTTTTTTTTTCATTTTTTTTTAACAGTAAGTGATAATTTGTGAGTACAAGCATCCTTCATGTAAAACCAATTTGCAAGCAGTTGTGCCCAAACCCACACAGCTCATGGGTCCCACCATCCAGCAGGGGGGGCTTGTATGTTCAATCAAGTTGATCAAATGAGTGTCCAGTTTATATTGTTGTAGTTTCACCATTAACCCCAATCGCAGCCCTTATATTCTACCACACCCCCTTTTCCGCAGATTGTTCCCTAGGCTTAGAAAAGGGGCACAGGTGGATGAGAAGCAAAACACTCTACTTTCTCTGGAGCTGATGTCTTGGTCTCTAGTCAGTTCTGGCTGTTTTTTTAATCACTATAAATTCACCATAGGAAAATAACTTCACAGAATATGCTGTGTCAGCAAGATGGCCAACAAATACATCAGAAAATTGCCGAGCTAGAGATACCATTGTAGTGGACATGGAATTTCTGTGAAAAAATTTTATTCAGGAGCACATTAGGATCATTTTTATCCTTTAGAAGTCTGAAATCTACTACCTGTCAAAATTTCTCAATTCTTGAATGTCTTCATTCTAAAAATCAGTAACAAATTCATAAGATTTTCTATTAACGTTATTTATGTATTATTTGCATACTGTTTATTTATTATACATAGTGTAAAGACACTGCAAATAATTTGGCTTCTGTATTTGTGGTTTATAAAACATATGGTTTCTGTGTATGTAAATTAACTGGGGATAAACCACTTACTTTGATTTAGACTGGATCCACAGATATATGAGCCATTTGTATTATGTATGAATGAGTTCTTATTTATGCTTCATGTTTTAATGTGATGTATTAGTTACACAAATATAAACTATTTTAAATGGGAATAGCAGGTTCTTTTGCCCTGTGTTTAATATACAGAATATTAATACATATGTAAAAGACTGAATGCATTCCTAGCAGAGTGGTAATTTTAATCAGGGTACTTGTTAACATTTAGCTATAATTGCTGATTTATTCTAATGAACTAGCATCCTATACTCTCAAATGGTAGTAGAAAATTGGACAGATTACTTAGGGAAACTTCTTGAACATTTGCTCTTAAAAAAAAAAAAACTCTAGAAAGTACACTCTGAGTTTAATTTGTATGCTCAAGGCCCAAACTAAATTATGTTGATTATGTTGCTTTTTCCATGCATATGACTCCTATTTAAAAGACTAATAAGATACTTTTAGGTTGATTTTTTCCAAATATAGATAAATGCTATAAAGGCGTCATTTGTAAAGAATTATAAATCAAATAGAATTGTTATATAAAATAAGTTCAAGGAAACAATAAAGGAAGTGAAGAGAAAACCCACAGAATGGGAGGAAACCTTCACAGCAGATACATCCGACAAAGCATTAATTTCCAGAGTATATAAGCTACTCAAAAAACAAAGAAGAAAGAAAACAAATTAATCACTCAGAAGATGGAGCAAAGATCTGAACAGAGACTTCACAGAGGAGGAATTAGAGATGGCTGAGAAACACCTTAAGAAGTGTTCAACATCGCTAATAATTAAGGAAATGCAAATTAAAACCACCTTAAGATACCATCTTACTCCAGTAAGACTGGCTAGGATCAAGAAAACAAATGATGCCAAGTGCTGGAGAGGGTGTGGGGAAAGGGGAACACTCATCCATTGCTGGTGGGAATGTAAACTTGTGCAGCCACTATGGAAAACAGTGTGGAGAACCCTTAGAAGACTCAAAATGATCCTGCCATTTGACCCAGTCATACCACTCCTGGGTATATACCCACAAGACTCATCTTACTGCAGAGATACATGCACAGCTATATTTATTGCCGCTCTGTTCACAATAGCAAAAAACTGGAATCAACCCAAATGCCCCTCAACTGACGAGTGGATAGAGAAAATGTGGTACATGTACACAATGGAATTCTATGCAGCAGTAAAGAAAGACAACATCATGAACTTTGCAGGTAAATGGATGGAGCTTGAAGACATCATGTTAAGTGAAGTAACACAGTCCCAGAAAAACAAACGACAAATGGTATCTCTCATATGTGGACGCTAGTACCAATAACCCAGTTATAAATATTTCTTGTGGAGAGGGATGCATATTAAAAGAACAACAACAGAAAGATTGCATCAGAAGGCTGACTGAAATGGTGACTCGGGAGGGGTGGGAGGGGTGGGAGAGGGACACGGGTGTATATTCGATTGGTGCATGTTTAATTGACGTGAGTTCAACAAGTATCCAGTTTTGCCCAGACTCTGTCTACAGGATACATGGTGTTTTAGGACTTAGTAAAAGTAAATATGTGCATATTGGACAACATTGGTTTGAAGGCTGATAAAAACGGTAATGCATCTGAGTTAATTGGTGATATAAATTGCTCTTGTCCACATTAGCTTTAACTAAAATCTGTATAACAATTACTTTGGGATTGGTATAAACAAATGTTCTCTATAATTTTGCTGTCATATAGTATCACCTGGTAGCAATCTCTTTCACCTATAGGATGATTTAACTCAAAAATAAACTTTGTTTCCCAAGTTAATCACATACAGTAACCCAAAACAGCATGGGTGAACTTGATGAAATCTGTGCCTTGATTCCACCCTATAGGTATGTATAAAACAACTGCTTTTTTGAGACTCATGGGTCAAAAATAAAAACCTTAAATAAAAAAGGGGGATATAGATAGATATGAAAACTTTTTGTCAAAAAACCTTGCAACCCAAATCTTAAAACTAACTATGGGAAAGGATTTGTATGTTCCAACAGGCCAGAGTATCACCAACTTAATGGCTGAGAAAGAAAATGCAGCTTTGCAGTGAGTAGGATGTACCAGAAAGTGCCAGCAGAAGGATTGACTCCTCTGGGCATTGAAGGGAAGAAATGCCTCAGATTGCTGCAGACATCAGGCCCCTCTGTGGATCCTACTAGTAACAACTATTTTTAATGATTCCTAACGAAGCTTACCTTCTAGGTGCCGCAAAGGTTTTAATACAAGAGACTTTCTTAACTCCCCCCCATAGAATAAGGAGAAATAAGATGATGATGAGGTCGTTCTCCAGCTGTAGATTGGAGCCAGCTGTTATAGAGGTATTCTCTTGTAAAATCAGTAAAACTGCCTTCTTTAATTGACTAATGGACATAGAAACTGTGAAAAGGATTATTCTCTATTCAGAACCAAATATAATGCTAAAGTCTCCTTAAGCTATGCACTTAAACAAAATATATTAATACAGGAGCTCTGACATCAACAATGGATTATTCTACCAAGGAGATGTTGGCCAGGGGATCCAAGCCCCCACAAATGGTAAAGGCTCCTTGCCTCCAAACTGGGATATCTGCAGGAAGAGAGGCGATAAGGCCCTGCTGTTGAAGACCTGATATAAACATGGGAAAGATGTATGGAGACCGCACTTGCAAGTATACAGATGGTCTCTGGGATGCCAGAGAGTGTTACCAAAGACCACTAAACCAATAAAGCAAATATAGGTCTCCTTGAGTCAAGCAAGACTCCTCCGTCAGCACCAGCTACACCTCATCTGCCTGGAAATACTGTGCAGCAGTGGCAGCCATATGTCTGTATATCCCAAATCTAATTGGCTATTAGCTCTCTCCTTGGAGGAATAACCCACGGCTGATGCCACAAGCTTACATCCTCTAATGGTTAGGAGATGTTATAAACCACACGAAGACCCTGTCATACTTAACAGAAGAAAATGTAATTCATGGATTAACATACCATCCAAACATCTGTGTCTATACCAAAGTAACCTACCATAACAATTAGTACTGTTTAAATACCTATATATCTAATTGCGTGTGCTTCATTAGTAGGATCGAAAGGCTATATATTATACTGTTTAAATACCTATATATCTAATTGCATGTGCTTCATTAGTAGGATCGAAAGGTTATGCCTGGACAAGCTGGCAGCCCATGAAAGAAAACAGCCAGAATTGACTAGAGACCAAGACAACAGCTCCAGAGAAAGTAGACTGTTTTGCTTCTCATCCATCTGTGCCCCTTTTCTAAGCCTAGGGAACAATCTGCGGAAGAGGGGGCGCGGTAGAATGTAAGGGCTGCGATTGGGGTGAATGGTGAAACTACAACAATATAGACTGGACACTCATTTGATCAACTTGATTGAACATACACCCCCCCCCTGCTGGATGGTGGGACCCATGAGCTGTATGGGTTTGGGCACAACTGCTCGCAAATTGGTTTGACATGAAGGATGCTTGTACTCACAAATTATCACTTATTGTTAAAAACAATGAAAACAAAACAACAACAAAATAAACCAGAAAGATGCAGAAAAGTTACGGCAGAATGCATGATCTGGGATGGGTAGGGGTGGGGCAGGGTGAAGGGAAGGGGATATACGCCTGAACTGAATTGGAAAAAGATGTATGAAATACACAAAGCATCAATTAAAAAAAAATAAGTTCAACAATGGGGAAGACTTCATGTTTGATATGAACTACCAGTCTTACTTTATCAAATATTGCTTTAATTTTTAAATACTCTAAATTTCAACAAGGATCTAAGCAGTAGAATATACTCGTAATTTTTCTGTGGAAACAAAGCTACTGTAATTACTTTCCTGGCTCTTTTGTTTTAGGAACATTTTTGTAAGGGTGTTTTCATAATGAATAATTAATTTTGCCTTTGGATTTCACTTCATGTATTTTCCATATTTTTTCAACGGTATACTTTGCTATGGAGAAGTCTATGTAGGTCGATGTGGTGTGACTTCACAGTTTCATTACACGTCTGGTCACTTTTGTCAGGCATAATTATGGAGATGCTGCCCACATGTAGAGACAGTCTTTCTACAGGATCCGGTACTTACAGCTAAAGAGAAAGTCTGGGGACAACCGTGTATGTTCACTGTGGCTGGAAAATCTGCTTAGGTGGAAAAGCAAAGACTCACATAGGAAAACTTGAACTCGCCCAGGCTCAGGACACAATGGACCAAGGTATGAAGAATTTACAAGACCCCAGAGAGAAATGAGAGTCAGTCCGCAATTCATTCTCATTCTCACTCATTCTCTGTCTCCCTCCATCTGTCTCTCTTCCCTTTCTTTCTTTCTTTTTTTGGGGTCTTTTTGAGACAGGGTCTTCCTTTCTTTTGTTTTTTTGGGGGGTCTTTTTGAGACAGGGTCTCCCTTTAGTCTCAGCTGGCCTGGAACTCAGCCTGTAGACAGGCTGGCCTTGAACTCACAGAGATCCGCCTGCCTCTGCCTCCCAAGTGCTAGGGCTAAAGGCGTGCACCACCATGCCTGGCTCTCTTCCTTTCCTTTCATCCTCCCTCTTTCTCCTTCCTGCTTTCTCTGCATCTATGATTCTCTTCCTCCTTTCCATTCTTTTTAATTGAATCTGATTTTTACCTTCATTTTTCTTGGGATTCCATATAAAAAGTATTTGTTTTCCTCTCTTAAAAGCTTTCGTGTTTAGTTGTACCCAGAAAGTTCAACTCAGTTTTGGATATCATGTGATGCATTTTTGAATGCCCTGTGAAAAATAGTTCCTAGAAAAACAACAACAAAACAACAAAACAACAACAAAAAAAACCCTTCTTCATTCTGAGCAAAATTTCTTGCAAGCCTGACCAACTAATTAGCTCTTCAATGACTGTAGAGAGTTGGGAATGCTGCAGATCCAGAGCCTACTGACAAATTATTGGGATATGGGGACATCATTAGCCCCATAAATAGCCACATCTTGCTTCTCTTTGTTTCTGAATTAACATTCTTGTGAATAAAAAAATGTATTAACTTAGCAGACCACTAGTCCCACAAATCAAAAGGCTAAGAATGTCACCAACCTCTGCAACCTATAGTAGAAACCACACCACTTTGCTATGACCTGCCTACTGAATGTATCCACCAATGTATTTAAAAAGTGTCGTGATTTATGACTTTTCTTTGCTCTGTTACTATAAAACCATAATGCAACTGTTACCATGGTCAAATTGAGGGCAACCTAAATCTATGTTCCTGGGCCTTGGAGACTCCAGAATGAACTGTCTTTCAACCCCTTTAAGGTAAGAGTTATGCTTTTGTGTCAACGGCTTTGCTATTAATTGTTTCCTTCCTTCCTTCCTTCCTTCCTTCCTTCCTTCCTTCCTTCCTTCCTTCCTTCCTTCCTTCCTTCCTTCCTTCCCTCCCTCCCTGCCTTCCTTCCAAATGTCCATATTTCTAGTAACAAATATTGACCTATTTGGCAAGAAGCTCTCACCTGTTGAAATTTAATTTATAGAATGTGAATGTCAGACACTGGTGACTGCCAGGCAGGATCCCAGATTGCTTCTGTACTGTGCTTTTCACATTGGCTTCCAGTAACTTAGCATATTGATTTTACAATTTATGGCTTTCAAAGCCATTTGCAGCCTTGATCCTTCTTATAGCTCCAATTTGCTTGTGTCAGTAGAGAACACTGAAATTGCTCCATGGCTGCATGTTCCTTTTGTAGCTCTGCTTTTTTAATAGTTCAATTCATTTAAATTGGGACTGAAAGCCACCACCGATTTCCCTTTTTAATGGCTAGCATTCTCTTGAGGTCTAGTCCCATGTATTTTGAGCTTAATATATATATTTTAAATGAAAAGATATTTCCATTTTTTCCCCCTTGTCTCAAATACTATGAGTGACTTACACACATTTTTTAGCTATCCAAAACAAGACAATAAAAAAAAAAATAAACAATGGAAATAAATGAGTGGAACACAGAAAGAGGCTTGGAAGTTTTCATTTGTCAGGATAGAAATTTTTAACCAGTAACTTTTGCTGTTATTTTGGGCTCTATCTGAGTCTGAAATGGAATCTGCGTGCTGGCTTCCTGGTTCTGCTGGGTGGAACTCTTGTATCTTGCAGCCATTCCTCCTTTCTTCATCTTCTCACCCTCAGAGGAGCTTGGGATCTGCAGTTCTGGATTTTTGACTATGGTGTTGCAGCATTAGTTGCTTTATTTTGCCTCTTCCTGGCTGCTATCTTCTGCCTCGCATGTTCTTGTCTTCTCTGTGAACTCAGCTACCCCAACTCAGCTCTTTCCAGAGCTCCCAATGTTTCTACATGTCTCATCCACTGTGTCTCCTGCGGCTCTCTTTGACATCCTCACCCAGCTTAGTTTTAGGCCTTCCTTAACTTATTATCTTGGTGGCCCTTTGTCATAAAACTGAGTCTTTCCTTCTGCTGCGCCTTACCTTTTTTTTTTCACTTTAAAATATTTTTTTTTAATTTTTTTTTGTATGTGTATGAATGTACTGTTTGCATGCAGGTTTGTGCACCCATGTCATGCAATGCCGCGGAGGTCAGAAGAGGGTCTCAGATTCCCCTGGAACTGGAGTTCTCCTGGAATTGGAGTTACAGACTGTTCTTAGCCGCCATGTGGGTGCTGGGGATCGAACCTGGGTCCTCTGTAAGAGCAGTCAGTGCTCTTAACCGCTAGGCTATCTCTCCAGCCCCCAAAATATTTTTTATTTTTAAAAACAAAATAATTTTATTTGAATTAGCTCACAAATAAAATCATCACATAGATAGTTTAAGAAAGCTACTTAAACACTTGTGTAGTCACAAACCCCATAATTTTGTTCATATGTTTGTCTTACTTTACTTTATTCTAATTATACAATTCCCCCCTACCCTGTGTCCTATTGCTTTTACAGCTCATCATGGTTCTCTTCTCCCTCCTAATAGCCTCTGCCTCTGCTTCTTCTTTCAAATCATATGTGTTATATTACTTTCTCTTTCTTTCCCATCTCATTTTATTATTTATTTATTTATTTATTTATTTATTTATTTAT
>VZQC01007165.1:896235-945393 GCA_009823505.1 Rhizomys pruinosus | reverse complement strand
TTTGGACATTTTAAGGACTGTGGGGCTTTTAAGGTTGTACTGTCTTAGGTTGTGATTAATGTTAACATCATACTTTGGGGATAAGAACTGGAAAGGTGGTGGTTTAATAGTGATGTGTTTTGTGTGTCAAGTTGACAAGGGGTCAATTGTGCTGGATAGCTTTAGTGTCAACTTGACACACCTGGGTTGAGGGAGCCTCAATTGGGGAATTGGCTCCATTGGACTGGCCTGTGGCCACATCTGTGGAGTATTGTCTTGATTGTCAAGCAGTGTGGGAGGGCACAGCCTGCAATGAGTGGTGCCACCCTGGGCAGGTGGTTGTGTACCGTCTAAGAAGGCAGGCTAGGCATGAGCCAGCAGAGCAAACCAGTGAACAGCATTCCTCCATGGCATGTGCTTCAGCTCCTGCCTCCAGGTTCCTGCCTTGGGCTCCCTAAGTGGTAAACTCTGACCCAGGAGATGTGAGCTGAATAAACCCTTTCCTCCCCAGTTGGTATAGGTCAGAGTGTTTTGTTACAGCAATGGAAGATAAACTAGAACACTGCTTTCTTCAACTTAGGAGCACCTCTCTGATTTTCAGTAGATGGGTAAAGCCTCACTGAATATCTCTAACATTCTCTATTGATATTTCCTCATCCCCTAGTATACACTGAGGGACTCTAGTACTTTATGATTTGGATTTTCTGGTGAGAAATCTCAGCAGCAACCTTTATTCTATTCTTCATTTATACATTTCTTTTTTTATATACATTTCTTAAATGAAGACACTTTCAAGAATACTTTATCTTATTTTTACCTTCCATTTCTCTTTTCAGACAAGTCAGACATTCCTACTGTTTTTCCTAACACTTGCATGCAGATAACTCACAGATGTATATATCTAGCTTTGACCTTTAGAAAGTGAAGGATCCAGACTCACATTCTAGGTGTGTGCTGAGCTTTGCCACCTGGCTGTCATGCTGGCAACTCAATCTTGACATGCACAAGATATAAGGAACCACATTTCCTTTTTCTTTGTGCTTCCCTCTCCCCTTACCTTTTCCTTGCTGAAAGCTAATAACCTATCAAGTCCTGGTATAAGCCTGCTTTCTTCTTAAGGAAGATGTGTCAGAAAAGGGCAAATTCATGTTTGCTGCAAGTTCAATATGGATCGAATAAATCATAAATCCTTTATGTAAAAATTATCAAAGCAAGTGGTTAACAACATTAGTTTTGAGGTCAAGCTGTCCTGAACTTGAATCCTAATAATATTTAACAACCTGTGAACTTTCTCATCACTTTTTTTCTTTTTTGAATTTATTTTATGTGTTTTATGAGTACAAGTGTATTAGCTGTGTGTATGTCTGTGCGCCCATTTCATGTGTTGTTCACAGAAGTCAGAAGAGGGTGTCAAATTCTCCTGGAACTGGAATTATAGACAATTGTTAGCCACCATGTGGGTGCTGGGATGCAAACTAGAGTCCTCTGAAAAAGCAGCTTCTGCAACAGCAGCCAGTGCTCTTACCCCCCCCCCCCCAAATCTCTTAACTTTTCTGAGCTTGGTTTCTCAACTGAAAAAAAAATACTGTGGAAATCATGACAGGATGATTTGTAAGAGACAAGGTTCATCATAATGAAATTTTCAGGTAAATGGATAGAACTAGAAGACTTTATGCTAAGTGAAGTAACACAATCCCAGAAAAACAAGACAAATGGTTTCCATTATCTATGGATGCTAGTACCAAGTACCTAGTTGTAAGACAAACTGAACAATGTTAATGTTATATTCCTCATGATCTAAAGACAACTATGCTCTTGCAATATGGATCCCTAAACACGTTCTAGAGCTGACCTAACATTTATTTTCAGACCTTAGGTTTTCAGTACTTGATGGAGGGTAGGTGTGCATCTTTTAGAGTAATATGGGATTAAAATGGAAAGATGCAAATCAAGAAATATGCTATGGAAATAACATACAGTTTGTCTCCAAAGGATACAATCTTAATATAGGTGCAGTGTAATAGGCTGGTACAACTTAACCTTTTTGGGTGCTTAATGACCATACTTAACACCCATACCAATTCAGCCGAGAGACTTAAGGGATAACTTTGTTCCTGTCGTCAGAGGTCAACCAAGTCTTAGGGGATTATGCATGGGGGCAGCTTTTGAAATGTCCTGCAGATGTGGGTCACCAGTCTTCCTGTTCAGGGCGGTCTTGGAGAGCCACTATGGGACTTCAGCCAGTGTGTAGTCTAAAGAGAGGAAAGTCTGCTCATGCTTCAGAAAAGGAAGCCTGTTCTAGCAAGACCTGGTTTTGTCCTCGAGTGGCTGGAACTGGTGAATGAAAAGCTGAAAGGTGCAAAGTGTTCTCACCCTTCTCCTATCCCCCCAAAACCCCAAGAGACCCCTGAGGACCAGATCCTCAACTGACCTTGAGAAAACAAAAACCTTGGTTAATCTGGGCTGTGTGGCCTTAAGCATCCAAAAGGAAAGTAAAACCAGATACAAATCAGTAAGACCAGAGAAACTGTACTTCAGACATAAAACTTGAGATCTTAGTAAAAAGGACAAAAAGAATAAAGAGACAGTAGTACTGTTTTGGGGCCTATCTCCAATTCTTACTGGCAAGTGCATCTACTCTGTGGCTGACACTGCTTTTGGCACTCCTCAAAGTCATGAGACACAGCTTTTTAACCTCCTAATATGGACTGAGGACTCATGTCTCTCCAAGAATCCTCCAAACCTTCAATGCCAGATGGGGACTACTGAGATACCCCGCTTGTGGACTAAACAGCTAAGGGGATGTCAGCCTCATCAGAGTGTAGACTGCCATTGCTGGACTAGCTGGGCTGTATCGTGGAGGCCAGTGCAGGGGGATCAAGACAGGATGCATGCTCACTGGACTTCATTTGGGGGCACCATGGGAAGGAAAGACCTCAGTGCGGAGAAAAAGTGCAGGATTGATGGTTGGGGTTGCACTTCTTTAAGAAAAACATGACATCTTTTAAGGAAGAAAAATAAATCCTCCAATTCAAGTGATATGTTTATGTATGTATGTATGCATTTATTTATTTATTTATTTATAAAGAAAAATATTTTGTTAAATAAAATAAAAAAGAGACTTATTTCTTTTAAAGCATAACTACTAAGTGCTAGTACTTATTACTGTAGTTAAAATTCTTAGAGTGTATGGCATAGAATGGAAGTTTAAGCTATAGATGGCATGATCACCTTTCAGGAAGAGCAACAGGAAAACAAAGAGAAGGAAATGTCTTTGAAAAGATTCTCTAAATGTTACCTAGCTTTATTTTCTTTGAGCATAAGCACAATGGAATTCATAAAATGAGTTCATAGTTAGGTATAGTTGGTTCTGAATACAGATGGGGAAGAATGGATTTTGAAAGCTGGGTACTAAGCATCTCTGTCCTAAGGAGTCTGGTAGTTTCTAATTATATGATTTGCATAATTTAATTAGTACAATTAATGTAGCCCATGCCTACCATTAGGATAATAAAATTATGCATGAGTTTATAGGTAAACTTGTAAAATTTGATGAAAATCTGATTTTAAGTCTGCATGTATTCACATATTGAGCTAATCTATGCAAAATAAGGTTAGTTACAACTTTGAATGAGAAATTATAAATGAATATTTAAACAATCACTTTGGCATTTAAATATAAAATAAAATGATTTGGGTTATATGTATCTAAAATTTTCTAGGTGATATGCTTAAGAATCTTTAAATTATTATAAAACTTAAATCTAATATTAAAATGAATTTCAATAAATGTTTCCTTAAGTAATTCTAAAGTTATCAATGTTATATATAATCACAGAAAGTTAAATGTGGTATAAAATATGAGAAATAATTGATTACCAATTTAAGAATTTTAATGGTCAACACAGAATATATTTAACAAAAACCCTCCTGTTCTGAAAACATTAAATATATATGATGGCTATTGATAACTGCCAACCTGAAGAACTCTAGAATCACTAGGAGAAGGTCCTCTGGTGCCTATAGGAAATTATCTTAATTAAGTTAATAGAAACAGAAAGGACCCATCTTGACTGTGAGCAGGGTTTTTGTTGTTTTTTGTTTTGTGTTGTTTTGTTTTTCCTCCTCAGGGAACACTGGATTGTGTATAAATGAAGAAAGAGGACTAAGCAACAAGCAAGCATTCACTCCTCTCTCTGCTTGCTGATTCCAGATACTTAAAGTTCTTGTTGTGCCGACTTCCCTGGAATGATGGAATGTACTCCCGAATTATAAGACACAGTAAACTCTTCTTCCTTAACTTGTTTTTGCCAGAGTATTTTACCAAGGAGCAATGAAACTAAGGCAACATATATTGTAAGGAGGAAAATGAAAACAAATTCTTTCATTGTCATCAATCAGATTAAATGGCTGTCATAATTTTCCATTTGCTTTATCTACTTTTCCTCTTATTTTTACTTGGATATTTTACAAGTCTGTGTATTATGTTATTATAAATGCATAATGTTGAAATAATATTCAGTCAATACTTAACAATGCGTCTCTGAAATGTGTTTCCTAGAGGCTTGCAGTATATATCAAAGATGCTCACATGATACATTTATCCAAAAGGAAGATGACTCTATAGTCCAAATGCTCTGTGCTCTTAAGTCAGATACTTTCCTAGCATTTTTCAGCACACGAGGCTCAAGATCTTAGTGTTAAAAACATTTAAGTATATGTGCAGACCTAATTATGTTCAATTTTAAGTTCATTTACCTAGTCAATATGCAGAGGCTGATTTCTATGTAAAAAACTATTCTAATATTTTATAATCTTTTTAGTTGAAACTTAAAGTATTTTTTGAGGACAATTTTTTATGTTGTTTTGATACAAATTCTCAACCTATAGTACATGTTGGCCTGGAACTTGCTATGCACACATGACTGTCCTCTAAACTCTGATACTCCTACATGTATCACATACACAGGTAATAAAAGTCTTGATACCTGAACATAGACACTATGTTTCAGGCTGGAACTGACATATGTCAATGTTCCATTACTACCATATTGGATCACCTAGCAATTCTGTATTTGAGTACTCTGTTCTCATTTCATGGGGGGTTATTTATGTTAATTAAATAAAATGCTCATTTTGATAATAATCATAATAAATATTGAAGAAATCTTTAGAAAAATATTACAATATACTTTGGAACTTTTGGGAAATTCCTACACCATAAAAATAACTAAATGTAAGACTGCTCTTAGTAGCATATATTTACAGGTACTGTAAAAGTTGATGCAGGAAGTTCACAAGTTGAAGGCCTATGAAGACTATGAGGGAATTAAAGGGAGCCTAGACAGCATAGAAAGAACCTGTCTCAAAAAGTAAAATTAAAGGACTGGGGACAGAGCTTAGAGCACTATCCTAGCATGTGACATCTCTATCTTCATTTACAGTCACCAGCACTGAAAAACACAAAATGAAACGCATGAGAGTCTTTGCTAGAAATAAGAACATGTATTTATATTTGACATTCATTTCGTTAAATATTTTCTTTATTATTTTTATTTTATGTATATGAGTATATAGCCTACATGTACGTAAGTGTACCAGTATTATGCAATGCCCATGGAGATAAGAAGATGGCATCAGATTTCCTGGAACTTGAATTACACATGGCTGTTAGGGAGGATGTTGTACTGGGAACCTGAACCCAGGTCCTCTATAAGAGCATTCAATGCTCCTAAACTCTTTGCTATCTCTCCAGCCTCCTTGGGGTTCATTTTAGAGAGTGACAAATTCTCCTTAAAAACTTCTTTTGCTAGTTCTTTCATAAATCTATACACTTGTACCTTATCACCTATTCTGCTCATAGCTGGTAGTACAAATGTACTGGTAAAATGTATTTAAAAAATCAAACTAAGCCAGGCGTGGTGGTGCATGCCTTTAATCCTAGCACTTGGGAGGCAGAGGCAGGCGGATCTTTGTGAGTTCAAGGCCAGCTGGGGCTACAGGGAGACCCTGTCTCAAAAAGACCAAAAAAAAAAAAATCAAACTAATTGGACCCGATAGCATACATCATTAATCCCAGCACTCAGGAGGCAGAGGATCTCTATGATATCCAGGCCAGTCTGGTCAATATATCAAGTCATAGGCCAGCTAGGGCTATAGGTAGACTCTGTTTCAGAAACAAACAAAATGAAACCAAATAAATTTTATTCAGTTTCAGTAGACTGAAAGAAAGTCACATTGTTGGAATTTAGAAAATATATTTGGCAAATATTAGGATAGTTTTATTACACAAGGAGATCAAGATGTCACAAAACCTCAGTATGATTTTAATCCTAACTTTTCATTAAACAGATATTTATACATGATCAATATTTTTAAATGTATATTATTAAATAGTATGAAGATAATTATTTCTTTAACATATGATAAAAATCAAAATATATCTGCTTAAATTCTATGAATATGATATATGTGTAATATACATATTTTTAAGACTTTTTATTATTTTTTTACTTTTTTATGTGTATGAGTGTACTGTCGACATGTAGGTTGGTGCACCCATGTTGTGCAATGCTGGGGAGGTCAGAAGAGGGCATCGGATTACCCTGGAACTGGAGTTATAGTTCTTAGCCACCATGTGGGTTCTGGGAATTGAACCTGGGTCCTTTGCAAGAGTAGTCGGTGCTCTTAACTGCTGACCCATCTTTTCAGCCCAAATATATATATATATATATATTATATATATGTACATATATATATATATATGTATTA
Organism: Rhizomys pruinosus; assembly: GCA_009823505.1. Classification (NCBI taxonomy): domain Eukaryota; kingdom Metazoa; phylum Chordata; class Mammalia; order Rodentia; family Spalacidae; genus Rhizomys; species Rhizomys pruinosus. Next base: position 938,643 of record VZQC01007165.1, on the reverse strand, counting down.
TATATATAATTTTTATATCATGTTGCTATATTTTTTGTTTTTTTTTTTTTAAAGACAAATAGCATAGTACGTATATTTAAAATGATGCTAATTTAATTCTTCCTTAAGGAAAAAAAATAAAACACAGGAGGTTCTGCTTTTCACTTGACTCTAATTGATGTGACTGTATTCAGGCGGCTTCACAACACCTCTGAGCACACCATTACAACCTTGAATTTTAAGTTGCTATTGCCTGAAGTTAAGTGTGAATCATGAATTTCAATACATTTGTTTCAATTGTTCCCTACAGCAAAGATGCAGAAAATACTTATTTCCCTGGTTAGCATCAAGACTAAATGAATTTTATCATTTGAACTAAGAGCACTCTAAAGTATTATCATTCCCCCACAAAACACACATGAAGGATAAAACTTTAAGGGTTTAATATATTATGATGTTAGAATAGATCAAGGTTTCCTTATATGCTTGGATATAATTAGAAAGAAGATGGTTATTTTGCAAAGGAGTTTCTAAATGGTAAAAGATCATTTATCCTCCTAGTTCTGATGAAAAAAAGAGAAAAAAAAAAAAAACGATAGCAGAGGCCAGAACAAGGAATTGTTAGTAAGGATTTTTCTGAACTTGTTTTATTATCTTCTAATTACTCTTAAATTGTTTAAAATATTTATGTAAATTTTCACTGAGAGCAGTAAGCATTTGCATTTTTAGAAAAATTCTTAATTTATCACACTATACCAGAAAAAGAAATAGTTTATGTGATTTAAATATCTAAGCTGAATGTAAAATTATTTCCATTCTTTCCATTGATATGAAGCTTACAGAATAGACAGCAGGAGAGAGATTTGCTTTCTGGACCTCTCTACTTGAAAGTGTTATTTCATTGACAAATGTTTTCTCCTAAATATTGATGGAACTTATTGATGTCAATGGGGTAGTTAGCATGACTAGGTGATAATTTATGGGTGATGAAAGGAATGTATGACATAAGCGAAAATTTATGGGTGATAAAGGAAAATTGTAAAGCGCTGCATCATATGACAATACTCTGTCTTAATGGCGATGGTGTACTTTACCCAATGCAAATGTTTTAGGATGTATTTACTACATGGATGCAGTTAGCTGTAAACTAAATTTCTAGCATATAAAGTGCACATGAGCTTGACTTCATAAATTCTATTCTTTGTCTGTGTTTGCTCTATTTTTTCCAAATTAATATTCATGACAAATGAATGGTTAGAAAAACATTTATTATTATTATTTTATTATTACTACAGGCTTTAATATAAAGGGGTAGAACTGAACATTTTGAAGAGGGAAACTAGGGTAAGGAAAGAGAGGTTGTGACTGGAATTTGGAAAATAAAGGAAAACTTTGACACAAATATGTATGCTATAATGATCATTAAAGACACTTACTCTGCATGTGCATGTACCTCTGTGTGTGTGTGTGTGCATACACACATGCATGTAAGCTACAGATTAATAAGGAGTGTTATTCTCTATTAGGCCCAGTCTAAAAAATATTATTTTTTGAGGCAGGGTCTCTCATTCTGCCTAGTACTCACTGTTTAGGCTGTGCTGCCAGGTTCCATGAACTCCAGGGACCTATTCGTCTCTGCCTCTGCAGCACTGGGATCACAAATGTATACAAAGTACCCAGATTCCTATGTGGGTACTGGGAATCAAACTTAGGCCCTCATGTTTGTACAGCAAGCACTTTCTTGACTGTATGATCTTCCCATCTCTTTAGATGCTCTTTCTGATCTCATCTCTCAAGCATAAAGTTCAAGCAGGAAATAGCTAACAAAACTAGCTGAATTATTCAGTTCGTCCTTCTTTACTCTAACAATGCCAGATAACATTCCCAGCTGTGCCTGCCTGCTCCTATTCCCTCCACATATCATACAGCAGGAAGACAATTGAATATGAGTAAGGACAGTTCAATTATAGATGGTAACAATTGACATGCAGATATTATAATCTACATGAATAAATTGTGATGGCTAGTCAGCTCAATATTATCTACTTTGCTTATTTGGTTAAAAACTATTTGATTAATTGACATGTGTTTCAAAGTCCTTTTCAAGGCCAAGTGCTATTACACACTGTAAATACAAAAACCTAAACTGCAAATTTCTGCTCTTAGTAGTCTATACGTCTACACACTGGTAGTAGCTAAAAATTTATTGCTTTATACCAGTTACATTTTATATCTAACTATCTATCTATATCTATCTATCTATCTATCTATCTATATCTATATATATATATATTTCTCAAGTCATTCAATCATCTCATCTTCAGGAATTATAAACTCAGTCAAAAAACAAAGTTATTAAAAGGGTAAATGACTTGCCTGTGCTCATGAAACTAGGAAACAATGGTGTAGAGATCCCATCTGCATTCACTCCTCTTCTGGTTCCCTGCATCCTACAGTTTTCACAGTTTGAAACTCAGAAGCATTTATAAAGTGACTCCTTACTAAGAACAGATACATTCTTTCCTAAGGTTTTTAGGAATTTGGCTGTGATGATGATTACCTACTTCTGAAACTAGCACATTTTTGTATATCTATAACTATCTTCTGATAATTCTCGAATGTGTTTTGAGGCATAAAGAGGTGCTATAGTAAGAAGTTAATTATATTAAGTTTATTTCATCTAGATTTTTCAAACAAAGTATTTATAGTGCTGATAGTGCTACAATGTTGTAGCACCATATAGTTTATATATGGGCACGTAAACTTTTAACTTGCATAAAATAATAGTATGGTCATATGATAGTTGTTAACAAAAGAAATGTAGAAGAGCAGAACATTATTCATAGCTCCATTGAGCCCTGATCCTTGACATTAGAGCCAGCTACTTGACCTCTGTGGGTCTGTTTTTGTGTCTGAAAGAGAGCCACTTAGTAACTTTAATCCATGTGAACAAGATTATTGTGAGGACGTGGTATGGAAACTGTAAAGTCAAATGCCTTGACTCTTTAAAAAACTATTCAAATACTTCTTTAAAAGTAACTTTTGGGCCTCCTGGTGCTTATCATAGGCTGTGTTTTTACACTGACTGTATAGAAAGAGGAGGCAGAGCAAACCTGCTCCATGTACACCTCAGCCTAGGCTGCTGTGCCTGGTCTGTATTGTGAATGGGGAGACATGGATTTGAGGGTCACTTGACAGAATTGTTCCTATTTCCTTGGAGCAAATTGGAAAGTTTAATTGGGATTTTGGCAGCTGGGTTAAGAAAGTAACCTTTTTACAGAGAGCAGTATGGATATCATTTTCTAGAGCTGATAAAGATCATCAATGACAGTGCCATCTACTATCGCCTGGCCCAATTCATTGAAAACCTTAGAGAGTTGAATAAGGAAAAATTGGAGAAGCTAGAAGAGTTGATGATGGATGGGGCCAAAGCTAAGGCCATTCTGGATGCTTCTCGGTCCTCCATGGGCATGGACATATATGCTATCGATTTGATAAACATCAAGAGCTTCTCCAGTCCTGTGGTGTCTTTGTCGGAGTATTGCCAGAGCCTACACACTTACATGTGCTCCAAGATGAGGCAAGTAGCTCCCAGCCTGCCAGGCCTAATTGAGGAAATGGTAGGTGGACATCTTACTGCACATGCTGGTAGCCTCACCAACCTGGCCAAGTACCCAGCATCCACAGTACAAATCCTTGGGGCTGAAAAGGCCCTGTTTAGAGCCCTAAAGACAAGGGGTAACACACCAAAATAGGGACTCATTTTCCACTGCACCATCATTGGCTGAGCAGCTGCCAAGAACAAAGGCCGCATCTCCTGATATCTAGCGAACAAATGCAGTGTTGCATCATGAATTGTTTGCTTCTTTGAGGTGCCTACAAGTGTATTTGGGGAGAAACTCTGAGAACAAGTTGAGGAGCAGCTGTCTTTCTATGAGACTGGAGAAATTCCATGGAAAAAATCTAGAAGTCCTGATGGAAGCAATGGTTCAGGCAGACAAAGAAGCTGCTGAAATTAGAAGCTGGAAAAACAGAAGAAATGCTTGAAGAAGGAAAAGAAGTGACTAAGCTGCATTGGCCTTGGCCTCTCTGGAAAACACAGTAGTGTCCCATAAGAATGTGAGGAGATATGTAAAAAACCCAAAAAGAAGGAAAAAAGCCCCAGGAGGCTCTTCAGGGAAATGGAACGGAAGAGCCACCTGTCCCTTACCCTAAATAAAAGAAAAAGAAAGCTCTCTCTAAGGAGGAGTTGATCAGTAATCCTGAAGAGACTGGTACTACCAACACAAGCCCTCCTGTTCATAAAAGGAAGAAGTCTGTACCTAAGAAGGAAATGGCCAGTCAACCAGAAGAGACTGCAAACATGAGTGTCCTTAAGGAAAAAAAAAAGGAAATTTTCTTCCAAAGAGCCAGCTAGCCCTGAGCCCGAAGGTGTTGCTGGCAACAGGAGTGGCACAAAGAAAAAGTGAAAGTTCCAGAAAACACCTCAGGAAGATTCGAATGAACATTTCCTAAGTGGAGAGGCATGGCCACAGATACCTTCCCAACTCCACGGTAAACCCCAATAAAAATCACAAAAAGCAACACAGAAGAACAGCATATAACATTTAGTCTGTTATACACCTGACATTTTGAAGATCAATATATAGACCTTATTTCAGGGAAGTGAAAATGAAATGATAAAGAATAAATAACACCTGAATCATGGACTCTTTAAAGAAGGCTACCTATTTCTTTATCTTGGTTTCCACATACAGTATATACTTATTTACAACATTAAGAACTCAAGAAAGAATACACTTATCATTGGTTTCTTGAAGGATAACATTAAAAAATTAATCTCCCTTGCATCCTTTGTCTTTCTTAATAGAAGACTTTTCTGGATCAAAATGTCTGCCTTTTATTTCATTGCTATCTGTAATCTTAATCTGCAAACAGATTAAGATTACAGATAGCAATGAAATATAAAGAATAACAGTTACACAACTCAGAACTGGTATCTCAAACTAGGTCCCTAATATTAAAAGTAAAAGCCTTAAGGTGTAAGACTCTCAATGCCATGTTTAGCAAAGACTCAGTGAGGATGGACAGAGATTTAGTGAGCTTTACACTCATATTCCCTATGCAAATTAGAAGATCACTTGTGCTGAAGGGGATCATGTTTAGGTGGGATTAGCCACATGAAGGACACAGAGAATGCTGAGAACTCACATGTCTATTCCCAAAAGAAGAACTCTGAAAAGCAGCCACAACTCAAATTAACTTATCGGCAGCCAAGAGAGAAACTGAGTTGTCAGGTGATGTCAACAACATCTTCCTGCCCACGATTGTGGCTGGGGAATACAGAAGAGGAGGATATATACCAGAGGGTTTGGGTAATGGTTTTGTAGAAAACAGTGTTCCACCTAAGCTGGGGCTGACAGGGAAGCACAGAAGATTAAGGAGTACATCAAGAAGTGACAGCTTAGGTGCAGACACCTACACAAGCTACCATTAAATTATATCACTATTCACCACATCCTTGACTCCCATCAAGAATGACAAGAGGACAAGCAACAATTAGTTTGATAAACAACACTGCTTTTAAGTCCTCTAAAACAGGATTTATCTCAAGTCTCCTGCATCTCCTTTCTTACACCATGATACAAAAGCCTCCTCCTTCTCTTAATATAGACTGTGACTAGCTGAGGTAATGAAGAAGATTTAGGGGAAATATATGAGATGGAGTATTTTTATCCATGAAAGCTGAATACTCCTACACATTGCTACAATCACTGAATTAAAAAAAAACACTTTGAGTTAGATTAAAAGTTTATGTTATTTTTTTTTCTCTTCAACATTGCATAGAGTACGCAAGAAGGAACAGTGGTTAATTATAGATGACAAGAAATTACATTGCCTCTAAACACAAGGTGGTGTTTGAGACAAATTTGTCACCTAAAGCCAAAAATAATTGGGATGGGGGAGATGTAGTAGTAGGTGGAATGACCAGAGTATCTCCTCCTTTAAGACAGATGGCAGGACCTGGATAGCATTAGATGAGAGCAGGATGGCCAGAAGATCATGCAGGAAAATACTCAAAGGGTAGCATCCCTAAGCACAAAAACCAGCCCTGGATTCTGTCCTTTAAAGGTGTTTTGTGTTGCTATCATTACACATTGTTCACAATGACATGACAAGGAGTAGCAAGATCAAGGTCAAGTCTAGTGCTGTTTGCAGTACGTCATATGAACACAGACAAACGCAACAAGTGTCCTCCCTACCATCATGCTCTCCCTTCGTGGTTTATGCAAATGAACTTTGTGATTGCTTCCATATAAATGTTGTCAGATTTCTGATAAAGGATAGTGCCTAGAAAGCTCTAATTTGAGGGTCAACTTCTTTTGATTCCTCCTGTCTCTGAATACCTACCTGCCACTGTCTATGCTTTGACTCAGGAAATTTTTGGTTTGGTTTTCATTTCTTAGACCAGGCTTGTAAAAGGTTCATAATTCCTTATATTTCTCACAGTCTAATGACAATTCCCAGGTGCATGGCTAAAGCCATTCCTGAATATATTTCCTAGTATGTCTCTAATTTTCATAGTCTTACATTCTCGCCACTCAAAGATTTCCTATCTCTTATTCTATATATATATTCTGCTAATTTGTATATTTTGAGAGTCAAGTTTACTAAGTTAAAAATCTCTCTACTACAAAGTCTTGACACAAGAAATCAGGCTTCCCCCTTACAGGAAACAAATTCAGTGAAAACATTAAATCTCAATGAATTAACTAAACCAAACAATATATTTCAAGTGTGACAAATACTCTTGTATGACTACTTTAGTATTTCATTTAAAGTAGTTATGACTACTTTAATGAACTTGGAACTTCATAAGCATTTGTCCAGGATCATGATAGAAAGATAACCATTCATGACTGAACAATGTTATATTAAGCCTGTAAACCTTCCACAGTAGCATAGGGAACTTTAATCCAGCTACTTTTCCACTGGAAAAGTACTTTTCTCTACAGCCGATGCACTATGTATTTGACATATCCTGGAATGCTTATTTTTGGCAAATTCCTTTATTCTCACCACTCAGTATATCTTCAAAACTGTATCACTTTCCCAAATCTGTTTTCTAAAAGGAGGATAACACCAGGGGCATTAGTTATAGCAAATAACAATTAAAACACATTGAGTATTGTTACAGCATCATTTTATTGGCCGTAGGTTCTTTGAGGGTTTTTCCATTTATGATTGTATCACCATTCTAAAAGTATATTGTTCCTTTTCCTACATTTTGCTTCATTACAAGTGAACATATTATCACAGCTTGCTCCAAAACTAACATCTCCAGATATAAAGAAGCACTGCAAAAAGTATTTGACATTCACACTAATATTTTGTAATTGAGCATAGAATTCAGGATCCTGTCCAGCAGGGTGACTTTTCAGATGAATAATGTTATCTTGTCATCATCCGTCTCCTTGTGATATAGACCCTGAGGACAGTGATGATAAGGTGAGAGTAAATTAAAGCCTTAGAGAGATTAAATAGCTGGAGAGGAGTGGAGCAGACAGATAGTGACAGTAAAGAGCTCAGATTTCTATCCACTCATTATTGCATTGCTCCTCAAGTTTAAGAAAAAGAAAGAAAAAAAAGCTTGTCTACTAATATCAGAGTAAGTGCTTTTAAACAATGGTGTTAATAGTTCATGCATGAGTTTTTTGCTTACAGGTAATTGGGAGATATTTTTAGAGGAAATGTTTTAACCCTAAGCACACAATTGGAGGAATGTATAATTCATAATCCATTTAAAATAAGTATAAAATTCTGGGATTTGTGTACTGGTCACTATAAATTTATCTTTACCTTTATTTTCAGGATTAATGTAGTCTATATAAAAATTATCAATGTATTTTATTTTATTTTTATTGAATTTTAGGAATTTTCATAAAATATACTTTGATCATATTTGAGCCCCCTCCCCAAGGTACACCTCCTAAATTGCCCCTACCTAATTTCATGTACTTTGTTAAATATATTAAGGCATATCAAGCTAAATTTGTGTTCACGAATGCCTTTGCTATGGGTCAGTCCACTGGAGCCTGGTTAACCTATCCAGCACCACATTCTTAATGAAAATCAATTCTTTCTCTCTCTCTCTCTCTCTCTCTCTCTCTCTCTCTCTCTCTCTCTACCTAATGATTAACAACAGTTCCTCAGCTAGGGTTGGGGTTTCTTAACCACATCCCAATTCTATGTCATGGCTTTTTGTCTGCCTTGGGCTTACATGGGTTTTGTTCACACTGTCACCACTGCTGTGAGTTCATGTAACTGCCCAGCTGTCTGGAAAACCCTGTTTCTTTGTAGTCATATACTACCGCTGGCCCATACAATCTTTCCATTCCATCTTCTGCAATGATCCCTGCACCTTGGGTTCAGATGTTGGATATAGGTGTCCTAGACAGAGATAAGCACTCAGCACTCTCCCATTCTCTCCAAGTTGACCAGTTGTAGGTCTCTGTCTTAATCAGCATCTGCTGAATGAGAAGGATTTTCCATTGAGAGTTCAGAGAAGAATTAATCTATGGATACAGTGATAAATCATTAGGAGTCAGAACCTCTATTACAGGGTAACTACTTTTAAAATTGTTCTATATTTTATGTGCATATATTAAGAGAAGTTCCCATAATAGGTTTAGAAATTGAAACTTCATAAGCTTTGGAAGAGAAGCTAAAAAATTCTTTAGTTCTTCCTCATTTCATTTACTATTTTCACATAAACAAAGACTAACAACAAAAAGACAGTGTTATCTCATTAAAATGTTTTTTTTGTTCTCTCCAACTTGTATTGGTACAGTATATATACATAGTTATATATGTATACATAAATATATACATACATACATACATACATACACATATCACTTGAATTGGAGGATTTAAAAAATGTTTTTATATATTAAATTTAGGGAATGTGGGAAAAGGAGAAGAAATATGTTACAGTTAATTCTGAAAATCATATTACTTCATTCAGTCTATGATATTAAATAATCTGAATGAATATGAATGAAGAGGTTGACACCAGTTCACATGGTGAAGAGGGCAGGGTTGGCTTTTGTTAACAAGAGCATGGAAAATAATGCTTGTTCCTGGGAGAACAAATGTTTGGATGTATGGACATCAGTACCTGCTAAATATGTAATATTTTACATTTTTAATGTTTTATTATCTTTATTTTATGTGTATGAGCATATTGCCTGCATGTGCTCATACACATATAAGTGCTCATGTGTCCTACAATGCCCACAGAGGTCAGAAGAGAGTGTCAGATTCCCCCAGAACTAGAGTTAAGGATGGTTGTTAGCCACCATGTGGGTGCCGTAAATCAAAGCATTAATGTCTAAATAAATAGAAATTCTTGGTCTTTATCATGAAACACATGCCAATTCCAGTATTTTTTCACTTCCCCTGGACTTGGAAGTACATTCTTCCTGTTGTGTAGTTCCTAAAAAAGCCCAAGATTGATATTTTATCTATCTTTTGAGTAGGATGAACGCTTTCAATTAGTAGGGTAGTTTTCAATTTAACTTGTTAATTTCAGAATTATAATTATTTCAATCAGAGAAAGATACACGAGTGGCCTGCCAGAGAGAATTGGAGAAATTTGGGCTGATTTTTGTACTAGCTTGTGTCCAGAGTCTGGGGCTGTTAATTTAGTTTCTGTCTCTGTCATATTCCACTGAAGCTTCCTGGGGAAATATCCTATGCATCTGGCAGATAAAAACAGACAGAAAGGGAGTTGAGAATTCAGCTCCCAGCCCTCTGCTGAAACAGAACTGTGACTAATGATGATTTCTCTAACAACATTAGTGCATTAGTATCTCCCATAGCCTTTTGTTGAAGTTTTCTGGCACTGGGGAATGAAGAGTGAACTCACAGGACATATTTAATGCTAAAAGGCTGCGCATCTACTAAAGACTTTTAAAATTCCAAAATGAAATTATATGTAGCACTTCACTGTGAACAGAATTTAAATATGCCACTCATGGACAGAATCTTGAATCCCATTTTACTTTCAAATACAAATCTTTATAAAATTATATTCAGCTAATAACTAACCCTATTCCATTAGAGAGCCATGACAAAGATGAAGTGCTGAGCTTCAGAAACGAGAGAACCCAATTCATCTGTGTTTTGTGAATTACTCATGCCTGACATTTGAGGAATTTATACCAATAAAACCCATAATGGATCAGAAGTTGGTAAGTTTTCAATATAGTGTTCCAGTATAGGATTTCGAAGTCAGAGTACAGCATTCTGAGTGTGTGAGAGGTACTGTGTGTGTGTGTGTGTGTGTGTGTGTGTGTGCACGTGCGTGCATGTGTGTGTGTGTGTCTGATCATACTTTATCTATAAGCATCTTTCCAAAGTATGTTTTTATCATTCAGAGGTCATGTTTCCTAAACAAGTTCTAAGAGGGTTTTAATGGTCAGCAGTATTCCTGCTTGCAGTCAGGGATCAGTGAAGGATAAGCCTGCAGCTGGGCCTATATCCTGTGCAATCTCATTATGACAGGTTTCAATGAAATCAATCTGTCTGCTGTTTATTGCACATGTCTCAGATAGATCACATTGAAATTCATCCCTTAAATTTGTCAACTCTCATTCCACAGAAAACAGCAACAGTGGAACCTATTCAGTGTTAAAAAATACATGAATATGTAAATAAAATTGTAGCATATAGATAAGATTGTTGTTGCCATGTATCTCTAAATCCATAAAAGGAGAAAATTTGCTAAAAATTCTCTGCAGAAAATAAGTTTCCAAAAAGTTGTTTCTAAAAGGAGTGTTCCAAGTATGTATTGGGGAGCTTTTGTGCACATTATCAGTAGAGAGAACCAATGCTACAGTAGGGCCTGGGGGATGCCACAGGCCTGTATCATATGTAAGATGACATTAGGAATGACACCCTTCAGAATGGCATGAAGAGGAAGCTTGTCTCATCTCCTAGTCTGCTTTAGAGAAAATAATATTAGAGCAGAGGTACTTCATTCATTATTTACTTTAAAGCTGAAAATAAATTACCATTTTTCTTTGTCTTATTTGCCTAGCTGTGAAATGAGATTGTAAGAGAGAATTAAAGAAAGCACTTAGTTAGTATTTGTGAGGGATTTAAATGGGGAAACAAGAGAAAAGTCTAAATAGACGAATGTTGTTTCCTATACTTATATGGAATTAAAGATTTTCACTAAACCATCTGGAAGCACTCTCCAGAGACCAATTAGTTTACAACATACTTTTCCTTTAACAGAGGCTCAAAGCTTTCAGAACCTACTTTGATGAATGCAGCTTTGTATATAGGTATAATTGTCATTTATCAACACTAATGTTAACAGTGAACTTTGTAAGTGCCCATTAAAAATTCTCAGTGAGATCTGATTTTTCATTGCAAAAATACTACACAAGTACCTTTATGGATTTATGTTCCAGATGGTCCTACCATCTGGGAGCTAACTTTCATTGTCTATTGGTTTCTTGCTACATTTATATGTATTAGGCACCAACACCCACTTCTGGTTACAATTGTTTTCTTTCCTGCATCAGTGCTTAGTAGAATGGTTGTTGTGTAGCTTATGCAACTGATCACAGATGACAACAAGGAGCAAACAGACTTTCAGGTTTATACGGCTAATAATAGTACTTGCAGCAATAAACAATTTCCACTGACCATTTTCAAACTGGAGATCAGTAGCATTTGTGTTTAACCTGACATTATATTACATGAAATATGTATCCCAAACAGGTTGAGTCTGTCACTTTTTTCCATTGCTAACGTAGACTTGCCAGATGGTACTGAGGAAGCTTTATTTTCCTGAGAGGCTGCATTTAAAGAACACCTGATGGCCTCTGAATAAACCAGAAATTAAACTGCTAAATTTTCTAGTAGACTGATAAAAATGGGAATAAAATGGAGTGAACGGCAAATGCCATTGGACATTTCAGCTCTTTTAAGGCCACTGAGCCTATTACTGTTCAGGCCTGTGAATCAAGAATTTGACGATAGGGTCAGTCCAAAGTTTTTATGACCGAAGATTGATGTATACTAAGTTAAAATGTTCACTCGATATAATGTTTCCACTTCAATCCCATGTCTATAACCTGCGTGCTGTCCTCATGGTATTAGTACAACATTCTTTTTATCATATCATTTAATGAGCTCCTTAAGATGTCCACATTCGAATCTTTGGAACCTATAACTATATTACCTAATATGGCAAAAGAAACCTTACAGATATTTTCAATTCGAGGATGTTGAGATGGAAGATCAGTCTATACTATCCATGTGGGTTAAATGGAATCAGGAACATTTATTTTTCTTTTTTGGTCTTTTTGAGACAGGGTCTCCTTGTAGCCCCAACTGTCCCAGAACTTGCTCTGTATATCAGGTTGACCTTGAACTCACAAAGATCTGCCTGCCTCTGCCTCCCAAGTGCTAGGATTAAAGGCGAGTGCCACCATGCCCGACTAGGAACATTCTTTTAAGAGGTGAGGGAGTTCAACCCATTAGAAGAAAATGGGATGATGGAAACAGCAATTGCAATGACAAATGATGTATTCTGAAGAAGATCTATGGACTGGAGGAGGTCTCTAGAAGTTATAAATGATTCTATCTTGAAGCTGCCAGAAAAAACTTAAGATGAAGAGGCACCCTGAATTTAACACCATTAAAAAGTTCTAATATGTAGGCTCCAGAAGTAAAGAGAACGTAGGTGGGGTTAACTCATTACAGAAAGAGTAGAAAATGAATTCACAGTTTTAATGGCTGTTGAGCCCAATCATGTTTCCACACAATCTTGAATTATTTTACTATTAAAAGAATCCACAGAGAATAATTTATTAAGGATGAGGGTTAAAGTAAACCATGATAGAGGAACAATAATGAAAAAGTGGGAAAGTTTGAAAATAGGGTCACGCCTGGAGTTTTTCCTTAGGTACAAAATGTTCAGTTGGATCAAGTAATGTGTTGATTTTCAGGGATAAGATTATTATCAGCTGTTCTATGATTGGATGTCAGTCTATTATAAAAGTCCTTTGAAGAGTTTACTCTCTTATTTTTCCTAGGTTTCATTGAAAGTCCAGAGTCTCAGAATCTTTTTTTTTTTCTTTTTCTTTTTTTTATTTTTTATTTTATTTATTTTTATTTTTATTGATGCTTTGTGTATTTCATACATCATTTTCCAATTCAGTCCAGGCATATATCCCCTTCCCTTCCCCCCACCCCACCCCTACCCATCCCAGATCACGCCGGCAGAATGCAGAGTCTCAGAATCTTATCAGCAAGGACCTTCCTTTTTATCTTCCAAGCTCTCAATATTCAGTCTTATCCTCTAATTGCAATTATGTTCATTGATTGCCTAATCAACCTGAAAACCTTTTAAGAGATGTGGTCCTTAATCAAGAGGGATTCCCCTAGAAGATGTAAGGAAATGTTTGGAGACTCTCTGCCCATCTCAATTCGGGAAGATGATAGAGGATGCTGTTGTCAACTAGTGGCAAGAATACACAGATAACTGCAAACTACAGGCTGAGGATATCTCAGCCAATACCTGGAGCAAGACACTGTTTATACTTGTTATTTCTTTGGATTATGGAACAACTGTTTATAAGTAATGAGATATCTTGAGGACGAGCCTCAAGTCTTAACAGCAATTAATTTAATTTAGTTTTGGGGGTATTTAAGTTAATTTACTTATTTTTAAATTTTTATTTATTTTTAGTGTGTGAGTGTGAGTGCATGCATGTGTGTGTGTGTGTGTGTGTGTGTGTGTGTGTGTGTGTGTTGGGTACATGTGACTGCAGGTGCCACAGATGCCAGAATAGGACATGAGTCAACTGGAACTGGAGTTACCACAGATTGTGAGTTGCTTGATGTGGGTGCTAGAAACCAAACTCTGGTCTTCTGCAAGCAGCAATGGCCTTTACCCACTGAGCTATCTCTCTAACCCCATGTTAAATTTATTTTTTAATTGTGCTTTACAATTCTTTTTCACATTTTGATTGATCTTAATTTTCTCTGTCTATTCTTCCTTTGTACTAGAGAATAAAGTCACTTACTATTGATTTCTTTTTAAGATCATCATCCCTTCAGAGGAATCAACCTTACAGATTTGATTTATTCTTGTTTTTATATAGGTTATATTCATAACTGAAAGGTAACATTATATATTATTTTAAGGATCCCTGTATTTTAACTGTAATCTGTTCTAATAGGTTAAGTGTGGGGGCTGGAGAGATGGCCTAGCGGTTAAGAATGCAGACTGCTCTTGCAGAGGACCTGGGTTCGATCCCCAGCACCCACATGGTGGCTGAGAACTGTCTTTAACTCTAGTCCCAGGGGAATCTGACGCCCTCTTCTGACCTCTGTGGCATTGCATGACACGGGTGCACAGACCTACATGCAGACAGTACACTCATACACATAAAAAATAAATTGATTAATTAAAAAAATATTAAAAAATATAGGTCAAGTGTGGAATTTTCTACTGGTAGCTACAAATTGGTATTCAAACGCTTTTCAGTTTCTTCAGCTTCAGATTTTAATCTTTCGATAAAGCATATGAAAGTTATATAGTAGACAAGAGCATCTACCATCACAAAATTTTTCCAACTCCAAATATCAATAGTGTTTCTGTGAACACACCATTTTCCAGAAGATGTATGGCCCTCCAGTTGATACCTAGGCTCTCATTTCCCTCTAAGCTTCATTTATTTTTTAATTTTTATTTATTTATTCTTTTTGTGTGTGTATGAGTGTACTGTCTGCATGTAGGTTAGTGTGCCTGTGTTGTGCAATGCTGTGGAAGTCAGAAGAAGGCAAAGATTTCCCTGGAACTGGAGTTAAAGACAGTTCTTAGCCATGTTGGCTGGGAATAGGAACCAGTTCCTCTGCAAGAGCAGTAGGTGCTTTTAACTGCTGATCCATCTCTCCTGCCCCTAAGCTTCATTTATTGAAGTAAGAGTTTCTACCTGTGTTTTCTACTGTCTCTTATTGGCTACTGTGAATTTACTACAATAAGGTCATTTCTGATTTTGTATCATTGTTCTCTTCTTTTAAAGAGCAGTTGAATCTATCATCTATCTATCTATCTATCACCTACCTATCAATCTATCTATCATCTATCATCTATTATCTATCTATTATCTATCTATCATCTATCTATCTATTATCTATCATCTCTCTATCATCTTTCTATCATCTATCTATCATCTATCTATCTATCTATTTATCTATCTATCTATCTATCTATCTATCATCTACTGTATTTTCATTATCTCCATTGTTACACCCCCACCTTCTCTGATATCCTCTGAGCCCTTTTTTGTCTTCCTCTTCAATTATCATAGTTACATATACATACATTTATAAACACACACAAATATAATGCACTGAGTCAACTTATTGGTACTTATCTGTACATGTGGTTAGGGATGGTCACTTAGGGGAGTTCATCCCCAGAGAAAACTGATTCTCCATCCCTCAGCATCCATTGATTGCCTGTAGCTCTTCCCCTAGAGGTGAGACCCCATGAACTATCCACCATCTATATAGGCATGGAACTGTTGTTATTATGCAGGCCTTCTTGGGAAACCATATTTTAAAGATTTCATAGGTGCAGAATCTCTATCATGTCTAGAATGCATTATCTAACAGAATGTGTGAAGGTGAGTTTTGATACATGACTTTAAGCATTGCCAATAACAAATGGTAGTCACATCACTTATTTATATTTGAGTATATGCATAAATATCCAGTTTTATGTATCTCTGAAAATTTTCAGACATGCAAGTCTAACTGACTCCCAGGCAGCTCCACTTCTCTGCTTCAAGGGCATTGAGCTCATTCGTTTTTCACTGGTAGTTCTCGTGAACTTTCTATTGCACCCTCTCTAAATTCTTCAAGTTTTTGATCTTTGTTTTACTCTTCATCATCCATCCCATGATCTATACAGTCTTGTTTAAAATTCTTACCTTAAAATACAATAAAACAGAATTTCATACTCCATTCTGGCGGTTCTTTTTCTCTAAAATGCTGAATGTCAAACATTGCTATAAAAGAAACAACAGAGGAAAAAGCAAAACAAAACAGAAAATTAAAAGCTTCCCTGGGGCTGGAGAGATGGCCTAGCGGTTAAGAGCGCCGACCGCTCTTGCAGAGGACCAGGGTTCGATCCCCAGCACCCACATGGCAGCCGAGAACTGTCTGAAACTCCAATTCCAGGAGAACTCCAGTTCCAGGAGAATCCGACACCCTCTTCTGACCTCCGCGGCAATGCACGACACGGGTGCACAGACTTGCATGCAGACAGTACATTTGTACACATACAGAAATAAATAAATTAAAAAAAAAAAGCTTCCCTAAGGGTAGTGTAGAGAACTCTATAATGTTCTCCATACACTTTGTCCTGTTGTTACCCTGATGTTGTTAACTTATATCACAAAAAATATAATTAATTATCAAATAAGGAGTTTATCAGGATAAGTCTAACTAAACTTAAAGCCTTCTAAAGCTAAATTTTCTCTGCCTGTCAGTAAAAGGTAAGGACATTTGAAGTTTGAAGGCTCTAGGGGGTATTAGTGACTTTATAGAAGGAGAAACCACAAGGGAAGAAAAGACCCTGGATACCTGAACCCCAGCTAGCAAAACTACCACCATAAAGAGTGCAACAGTGCCACTAGCTAGAATGAATAAGGAAGTAGATTTTCCCCATCACATCTAGGTAACATCTGAGTTTAGACCGTGACTTGACTTCAATCTGGAGAGATCAGAAGCAGAAAATCTGGTTGAATACACTTAGACTTCTCGCCTAGATGAATATTAAAATAATAAAGGTTTGCATTTTCAAGCTACTTATTTTGTATTAATTTTCTTTTCAGTAAATAAAACTAAATCAGTAAGTAACTTCAGCTTTCCACATCAGTGAGTGAAATACTTCTTTTCTACATCATGGTTCATACAGTCACTATGATCAATGGTTTATATCTGTTTTCAACCACTACTCTATAAACTGAAAAAAAAGTAGCCACTGTGTACTACTAATAATATATTATTCAAGATTGACAATAATTATTGTCAATAATTATTTTGTATCTCTGGAAATAATTTTATATCTGGCCAGTTCAATAAAACTCTGCATGTCTATGAATGGACACAATCAGAGGCATGGTCCTTGACAACCCAAGCTGATACACAGACCCCTGGAAAAATCTTAGCAAATCTGTGATATGCTATGTATGGTGTGGCTCAGTGCATGGAAGTTCACTGTAACAGAAAGAAATGAGAAATTATTCCTTTATCTTGGGGTCTAAAAAGGTATTTTACTGCAATATACAGACATAAAACTTAGATCTCAAGAATTGCAAAGATTTCATACTAGCAGTTAAAAGTCCATCCAAGGATTACCATTCATTTCCCCTTCAATGTGATAAATTGAGATAACAGTAGTAAAAAATGTAGCAAGTAAAGCAGCTTAATTTTCTCTTTCTGAAAATCTATACTATAGATACTGGCAGAATTCAACCTATAATTTTCAATCCAAGAGTGAAAAGGGAAGAGTGGTAGATAAACAATGCTATTTTAACTTCATATAATTGTTATGTTAGTTAAAACTCTTGTATTAAAGTAGATGGCCAGGGGCTGAAGAGTTGGCTCAACAATTAAGACCACTGGCTGCTCTTGTAGAGTTTCAGGGTTTTATTCTGAGCACCTACGTGGTAGCTAACAATGATAGTCTATAACTCCAGTTCCAAGGAATCTAATACCTTCTTTGGATCTCCAATGGCATTGCACAACACAGGGACCCTTACATACATGCAAGCAATACACTTATACACATAAAATAAAATAAAATAAAATAAAATAAAATAAAATAAAATAAAATAAAATAAAATAAAATAAAACCAAACAAAATAAGTAGGTGGCCAAAACTTGAAAGAACCTGAGCATAACCCAAATTCATATAATTATGTTTCACTCCAGGTATTTCTGGTGATAGTTATTACTTTACACTTTTATTGCTTGATTTTGTTTTTGCCCCTACACTTTTGACTTCATAGAATGCAAAATCTGAAAATTAAGGAGAAACATCCTAAGTGAATAAGAATATCATTTTGCACTTATTTCAAGAGATATTATGTTCTTCCAGTCCATATTAAAAAAATGGAGAAAGCTAAGCATAATCCTATAATGGAAAAATGCAAAGCATTTTTCTGTCTTTTTAAAGGTATGTATGTTCAAAAGTTGACAATTATGATTTAATCATCTCCAACTCTTTGGGAAATATTTAAAAATGAATACATGCACAAACTATTCCTGTAATGTCCACAGGACTTCCAAAGATAATGGGTAATTTAAGTTGGGCCAAGACATCTGACTTATTGTCACAGCATAGCCTATCTTTGTTGGACATGAAGATGGGAAGTTTGGGTCGATAGACATATAGAGAGTGGGGTAAAAGAAAAGAATAGCACAGATAACCACCTCACGGGTCTGTTTATCACAGTCAATGGGACTGCACTACATTGAAACCATGATAATGAATTTTTTTAGTATGCTTAATTTCATGATTTTCTTTGCTAAAATTTCTGTTAACATCTCTTGGACATCCATAGTAGCAATATTCTTATTCTTTTTAGTGAAAATAAACTAAGTCTTCTATGGTAAAATTGGGGTTATCTTCTAATACAGGATAACAAAGGTAAATGATTATCTTAACCTAAAGGAAGGATCGTCAGTGAGTGTACATTATCCTATTTTGTTTTTTAAATTTATTATTTTTTATGTGTATGAATGTACTGTCTGCATGAAGGTTGGTGTACCCTCATCGTTCAACGCTGCAGAGGTCAGAAGAGGGTGGAACTGGAGCTAAATATGCTTCTTAGCCGCCATTTGGGTACTTGGAATCAAACCCAGGTCCTCTGCAAGAGCAGTTGGTGCTCTTAACTGCTGAGCCATCTCTCCAGCCCCACATTATCCTATTTTCAATAGACTCCTATTATACATAAGTATTTAAGTAATCAAGTACACATAATTATTATTCCCCTAAAGGACATTAATAAAACTGGAAGTTTTCTCTTGAGCCAGAGACTCATGACAGTTATACTTTTCACTGTCTATGTTCTTTAAAATGCTCATTGTTACTTTTTAATTTATCCTGAACAAGGAGAATTTGAATAAATCCTGGAATCTAGAATTTGTTCAGAAAGCAAATGGGCAAACATTCATGTTGGACACTTTTCCTTTAACAGGAATTTAAAAAATCTTCCTAACACCAACTTTCATATCTCTTAATTTATCCATCCATCCATGCATTTATATCATCTATCTATATCATTGTCCACATTATTTGTGGTACTAGAGATTGAACCTAAGTTCTTATACATGTTATACAAAGTTTTTTTTTATACCGTTGAGTTGTATTCAAAGCCTTTATAATTTTCTTTTAAATTTTTGACACAGGATTCTACAAAGTAGGTCCAGACTGGATTTGAATTCACTATGTATCCCAGGCCAAACTTAAAAATGCA
Source organism: Rhizomys pruinosus (assembly GCA_009823505.1). Taxonomy (NCBI): domain Eukaryota; kingdom Metazoa; phylum Chordata; class Mammalia; order Rodentia; family Spalacidae; genus Rhizomys; species Rhizomys pruinosus. The sequence goes on along the minus strand of VZQC01007165.1, from coordinate 919,087 downwards.
GCATTCTTGCTTCAGCCTCCTGAGTATCTGGGAACACAGGCCTATGACACAAGGCTTGGCTGTTGAATTTTAAACACAAGTTGAAATTTTTAAATATTTAGACTACAGTCTCTCTCTCTCTCTCTCTCTCTCTCTCTCTCTCTCTCTCTTTCTCTCTCTGTGTATGTGTGCATATGTGTGCATGCTTGTATGCATAGATAAACATGTATCCACTTTTATTCCTGAGACACTGTGGACAATATATCTTGAGTGTGATAAGGAAAAAAAAACACTAGGGAAATTATTTATATAGTGAGAGAGTAAGAGAGCAATTAACACTAAAAAAATCCATTACTTCTTACCAATATATGAAAATTATGAGAAATTAATACAACAATTCTATGTTCTTACACTTAAACAACTTAGTTTTCATTTGAGTTGGTGAATATAATTTTGGGGCTTTATTTTTTTTAATTTTTATTGATGCTTTGTGTATTTCATACATCATTTTCCAATTCAGTTCAGGCATATATCCCTTTCCCTTCCCCCCACCCCACCCCTACCCATCCCAGATCATGCATTCTGCCATAACTTTTCTGTATCTTTCTCTGTTTTTGTTTTGTTTTGTTTTCATTTTTTTTAACAATAAGTGATAATTTGTGAGTACAAGCATCCTTCATGTAAAACCAATTTGCGAGCAGTTGTGCCCAAACCCACACAGCTCATGGGTCCCACCATCCACCAGGGGGGGCTTGTATGTTCAATCAAGTTGATCAAATGAGTGTCCAATTCTAATTATTGTCTGTAGTTTTCACCATCACCCCCATCGCTGCAGCCCTTACCTTCTAGCGCCACTCCTCTGTCCTGCAGATTGTTCCAGGCTTAGAAAAAGGGGCACAGGTGGATAGAGAACAAAAGTCTACTTTCTCTTGAAGCTGTTGTCTTGTCGCTAGTCAATCTCTGGCTGTTTCTTTCATGGGCTGACCAGTCTTGTCCAGGCAAACCTTTTATCCTACTTATGAAGCACATGCAATTAGATATTAGGTATTTAAACAGTATAGATATATACCTTCTCGATCCTACTAATGAAGCACACAATTAGAATATAGGTATTTAAACAGTACTAATAGTTATGTAAGATTAACTTTGGTATAGAAAGATGTTTGGAGGTATTTAATCACATGAATTACTATTTCGTCTGTTAAGTATGACAGGGCTTCTGTGGTTTATAACATCTCCTAACCACTACAGGGATGTAGCTTGTGCTTTCTCAGTCCATGGATTTATTCCTAAGAGGGAGCTATAAGCCATTAAATTTGGGGATATTACCAGACATAGTGGCTGCACACTGCTGCCAGTGATCCGAGGGCAGATGAGGTGAGCTGGTGCTGACGGAGGAGTCTTGCTTGACTCAAGGAGACCTATATGTTGTTCGTTTTGGTTTAGTGGCCTTTGGTCAACACTCTCTGGCAATTCCAAAAACCATCATTATGACTGTGCAATGATGGTCTCCATACATTCTTCTTTCCCATGTGTTATATCAGGTCCTCAACGCAGGGCCGTTAGTCGGCCTCTCTTCCTGCAGTAACCCATTGGAGGCAAGGAGCCTTTACCTTTTGTGGGGCTTGGATACCCTGCCAACATCTCCTTGGTAGAATAATCCATTGTTGATGTCAGAGCTCTGTATTAATATATTTTGCTTAAGTGCATAGCTTAGGGAGACTTTAGCATTATATTTGGTTCTGAGATAGGAAATAATCCTTCTCACAGTTTCTATGTCCATTAGTCAATTAAAGAAGGCATTTTTATTCGATTTTATCAAGAGAATACCTCTATACAGCTGGCTCCAATTTATAGCTGGAGAACGACCTCATCATCATCATATTTCTCCTTATTCTATGGGCTCATGGGTCAAAAATAAAAAACCTAAAATAAAAAAGGGGGATATAGATAGATATGAAAACTTTTGTCAAAAAAAACTTGCAACCCAAATCTAAAACTAACTACGGGAAAGGATTTGTATGTTCCAACAGGCCAGAGTATCACCAACTTAATGCTGAGAAAGAAAATGCAGCATTGCATGAGTAGTAGGATGTACCAGTAAAGTGCCAGCAGAAGGATTGACTCCTCTGGGCATTGAAGAGAAGAAATGCCTCAGATTGCTACAGACATCAGGCCCCTCTCTGGATCCTACTAGTAACAACTATTTTTAATGAATCCTAATGAAGCTACCTTCTAGGTGTGCAGAAGGTTTTAATACAAGAGACTTTCTTAACTCCCCCCCCCCCATAGAATAAGGAGAAATATGATGATGTTGGGGCTTTATTTTTATGAGGAATAAATGCATGTGTCCAACTGTCTCTAGTATATTTTAACATTTCTGGAATTTACTAAGCTTACTCACTGATTTGTTAGCTCTGCAATGGAAAACTACAAGTACAGGAGTGGGAAGATTATGATTTTAGGAAGGTGACAAAAGCAGAATCAAATGGGAGCAGAAATCTGTTTTAAAAACAAAAATAGCATTCTATATTTCAAAAAATAACCCAATTTCCATTAATCTACATACATATTTATAGTCTCCTTTGAAAAAAAAAAACATCTGAGCATCTTAGAAAACCTTGGTGGTTAGTAGAAGTCTCTGTCAGTTACATCACTGCAGCTCAAATATTTAGCAGTCTCTCTAAATGTCTAGAATCGTGTGCACAGGGGGCAGGACAACATGAATGAAAAGGAAGCTAAGAGCAGGGATCCACGTAAGTTTGGACAGGGCACTAGTGTAAAAATCTATGGTCTTGAACCTGAGATTTGGCCAGATGAGCAGTTAGAAAGGGTGGAATATCTAAAACATCTAGGTTTTGGTTTGTCTTATCAATACATGAGAAGAAATGCTTTCACTGAGGAAAAATTGATTTTTTCCTTGGAAATCGTAGGAGAGCTACTTGATTGTTATAAATATGCTCCATTTTCTATGCGTTCTTCTGTTGTGTTCTTTTTACTATGCATCCCTCTCATGTAGAATATATATGGGTAAGCTGTCTAGCTATATATGAGGGAACCATTTGTCGTTTGTTTTTCTGGGACTGTGTTAGCTTCACTTAACATAACCTGTCACCCCCACACTGGATTGGTGGGCTGTAGGGGTTTGGGCACAACAGCCTGCAGATTGGTTTTTGCATGAAGGATGCTTTTTTATGTATTTATTACTTATACTTTAAATGAAAATAAAAAAAAACTGAGATAAGATGCAGGACAGTTATTGCAGAATGCATGTTCTGGGATGGTTGGTGGGGTGGGGTGTAGGGGAAGGGAAAGGGGAAATAAGCCTGAACTGAATTGGAAAAAATGTGAAATGCACAAAGCATCATAAAAATTAAATTAAAAAAAAAAACAAAGCAAATTTGCAGTGTAACTCAGGAAAAATATATAAATAAATAATAAAATAAATATAGAACTCTCATAGAAAGCAGAAGCACTGTGGCAGTTGACAAGCCACCAGGGTTAATTATCTATGATGCTGTCAATAGAAACAAATCTTCCTTAGGATCAGGAGGCTGTACAGCTGTACAGAAACTTCTTTAAGCTAAGATGCCCAGGGTTAAAAGCTCTAGAGTTGTTGCAGTGATTAGCTAAGAAGCACTGAGCCAGCACCTTTTCTCCTGTGAATATTGGTATCCAGCAACGCTGGGGGTGCTGGTTGATAATATATTCAGAAGCAAGAGGTCTGTTTGCCAAGAAAGCATGGAGAGAAACAGGGACATATTCACTTTCTTTTCTCAAGAAATATGTCAAAAGAACAAAAAGAGGAAGAAAAAGATCTTATTGCCCTCTAAACTATTGGAAGGTACTAATTTTTTCTAATGGTCTGTAAGGATAAAAAAAAAAAAAAAAAGATTCTTTGTCCAGATAGACGTGGAGTGGCATAGCTCTTAAATCTCTTGCATTCTTATGTGTTTTTTTTTTTTTTTTTAATTTATTTAGTTTAAAAGAAAGTGGTCAGGGGCAGTCTGAACCCTCAAATTAAGTTTTTTTTTAAATAAAAGTTTTAGTATGCAAATGTCCTTCATATTTCAAAAATCTGCTTTTAGCACTTTTTGTAATTCACTTTTCCACACATATTCCAAATGAATCATTGCTTTTTCTTTCCATTATACAGGATAATTTCCAAAGTTAAAAAAAAGAGGCAAAAGTGGTGAAATAGATTTTAATAAGATTCCTGGTAACCAAAGGATCCCTTTAGGAATTGAGAATAAAGCTGGAATTATGTAAAATAAGAGGATGCATGAAGGCATATTAGGAATCTGGGTGTACAAAGTAGAAACAGAAGCGCTTTGGAGCCAGGCTGACATATTTAGATAAATGCTTCATCCCAGAGAGATGACCTTGGGTTCACTGCCTATTTTGTTCCATCTCCAGTTTTCTAAGATGTAATATGTGAATAATAATTTAGAGGTCTAATATTATGGCCCAAATTCAATTATATTACAGATTTGAAAGCTCCTGGAATACCCACTCTACAGTGGACATTTAATAAAATGTCTAAGGGAACTCAATCACATCAACACAAAGGTAACAATTATATGCTCAGTTATGGTAGAAGTTGGTGGCCTATGTCATGCTGATCATAAGGACTCCCCTCTTTATGAATTTAAACAAGGAAAACATTTCCTTCTAATTAGATCATTTATGTTTCTGTCTGGCTTAAATTCTATGAGGAGAATCATTAGTAGAAGAAGCTAAAGGCAGGAGACACTGAAGATGATGTACGTAGATGATACAGTCTCAGTAAATGTGCTACTTCTTGTTATTTTCTCTGATATTTGAAGGACAAGAAGAGAATCTTTATGTTGGCCTTTATTTGAGGAAGAAAGAGAAAGATTCCCAGGCTGTGGGTTCACAGAGGTTAGGATGAAAATATGATGTTCCAATGTTAGACACTGAAATCAATAAGAAAATAAATCCTGAGGGTGAAAGTGGAGCAGCAAAGGAAATTTCTGTTTCTCAGCCTTCATTTGAAATTTGTTCACAAAAATGTTAGACAATTCTCGTTTTATCATTTATTCAATAATTTGTGAGTGTACCTATAATCCAGGAATTTGCATAATTTTGGAATTGAAGGCACAATACTAATTGACTGAAATGTTTGCTCTTAGGGAGCTTTCTAGGAAAGGAGCTTATCAATAGTACACAAATTAAACATATATATATATGTTTTATATATATGTTATATATATGTTATATATATATATTATATATTATAATATATATATATATATATTTGTAGCTATAAATGGAAAACTGGTTAGTGTCACATTGGAGTGGAAGCAATATTCCTCTTTAAAATCCTGTGCTGTGGGAAGGTATTACTAAGGAATTACAGCTGAGTAGAAAGTAAAAGACAGGAAGGTGATGGGACACACAGATAATGGGCTATTACCATGTGGAGCAAAAGAGAGTCAGAGGAACACCCAAGCAGGGGAACAACTTTTTGTCTGATAACACAGTAAAGAGGAAGGTGTCCTTACCATGAGAAAGCAGGGGAGGAAGTGGCCAGACCAGGTGGTAAGGGTGGTTTGGTAGGGGTTTGTTCTAAGTATTTGAGCTGTTTTGTGTGAAAAGTTTAAATCACTGTAAACATATGAGGAACTTGTTCCTACTTTCATTTTAAGTGCTTTATTTCACTGAGTATTAATGTGAAAATAGTCAGAGACTACTGATGAAACATAATAATGGTAAAATTATTTTCTGCATACAATCTAAAATAAGACTGAACAGCCATTGTAGGGAAGAAAGGAAGAATTAGAGGAAGAGTCAAGGGTGAGGTTACTTTGTCCATTTATTTTCTTAATTTAAAATTGATATTTGGATAATTATGACAAATATATTCATTCTCTTAACTTTGAATTTTCCTTTTAGACTCCATTACTTCCACATCATATAATGTCCATATTTTCTACTTGTCCATCACCATAGAATTATTTCTGTTGAAAGTAAGATATATGAGTCATTCATTCTCATTTTATAAGGATCGGTAAATAATACAACCAGTGTTGGGCTAAACATGATATCCTTTGTGTGGTTACAATGGGTGAGAAGTGTGAAATTATTTTATCTACTCTAACCATCTAGAATCTATATTTCTTTAGTTGTTAGACCTCTTTCATGTATTGAGTTTTGGTTCATATCAAAAACTGTTATACAGAAAGTGAAAATGTTGAATATTTGTTACCTCTATGTCTTGAATACACAGCTAAGAATTGAAGTTCTCCTTGCACAGTCCTTGACAGAAAACACAGGCTGGGAAGTTAATATACAAGATACAGTTAGCATTTCCTTTTCACTTATCATATTAGGTATATGGTACAGTTTTGGGAATATTTTTGTTATTTTTGACCTATAATTTATTTTGCAAGGATTTCAATCATTTTGTAGTTTACCCAACATACATTTTTTGATTTGCTTAACTAGGTCATATGTTGTCTTATGTCCTGAATAAACAGCTTTAGTATTCAATAATAATATTCAATAAAAGCTCCTTTAATGAAGGACTGGAGAATTCTGCATAGTTTCTAAAATGTATACTAATTACCTTGAAACAGAATAGAATAAGTGAGTTTTTGATACAACCTTTATCTTCCTATTTTTCATCTGCAAAATGTTGTTAGGAAAGAACAGGCAGGCAAAATTTGACAGGAAGAAACTAAGAAGTAGTGGCAATTGTTTCTGATTTGAGTGACTGACAATTTAAAGCCATGATAAACAGTTTAGATTTTTGTTACCCAAAATTTCACATGGATAAAGCACAGACTTTTTTCATGAAACTTTAATGAGTTCAAATGCTACAAGATCAATTAACTCTTTGAAAGTGATTTTTATAGTTTTCAATACACACTCTCAAAAAATGTGTATCACCTTAATTGGTGACAAATCACTCATGTAGGGCACCTCTATGGGTATCTCTGAAGGCTCTTTCCAGAGAGGATTAAATAAGGAGAGAAGACCCATTATGAACATGGATGGTAACATAGCATAGGCTGGGGAACCCAGGCTGAATAGAATAAAAGGATCAAAAGGAAAAAGCCATACGAGTTTTGGAATTCCCTTTGCTTTGCTTCCTGGTTCAATGAGATGTAAGCAAACAACTGTCACATAACACAATCCATTACAAGAGAGTGGCCTGCTATCGTTCCTTCCTTATCATAATAGACTGTGTCCCCTCTGACTGTAAACCAAATAAATGTTGTGGGTTGCTTCTTATTATATATTAGTTCATAGAAAACACACACACACACACACACACACTCACATACAACTTATATAAAGGTTAAATGATAGATCGAATATTTTCTTACTTTTCTGGTTCTCGCCTAATATCATTAGCATTACTGTGATTTCAAATTTGCAACTAATACTATACTTTCAGAGTAGAGAAATTGTATTTACTTAATGTGACAGTCCCCAAGAAAAAAGAAGCTAAGAAACCAAAATAAGTGATTTTGCTTTAAAAATTTGTTAATGTTTTGAATACTCAAAGTTAACTGGAAATGAGTTGAAGTTTAAGTATCACATCAATGCCAAATAATACCAACTTAAGAATAGAGTTTAAAAACTATATACATACTGATATTAACGTTAATCACAACCTAAGACAGTACAACCTTAAAAGCCCCACAGTCCTTAAAATGTCCAAACACTTAAAAGTTCACAGTCCATTAAAAGTCTCTTAACTATGGGCTGCTGTAAAATCCAAAACAAGTACTGTCTTGTTTCAAAGGGAAGAATCAGGCACACTCAAACAAAACCTAAGTCCAGCAAAGTAGCTCAAGGCTGGACACCTGGGATTCACTCACGATCTTCTGGGCTCCAAAGGGTTTCGGCAGCTCCCCCTCTCTGACTCTGCCATCCGTGGCACACACAGCTCATCTCGCAGGCCCAGGCTGACTCCATTCCACACCTGCCGCTGCTCTTGGTGGTCGTCCCATGGTCCCGGCATCTCCAAAAAGCTGGGGTCGCCACTGAAACTGAGGCAGCACCTTCACCAATGGTCTCTTCTGACCTCTCCTGGTGCAAAGCCTCAGCTTCTCTCCATGACCCCTGCAATCCTGGGGTCTTCACTGCAACCGAGGTGCACTTCCACCAATGGTCTTTCCTGACCTCTCACAGTGCCAAGCCTCGGCTGCTCTCTGTGACCCCCTCAAATTTCAACACCAGAACCATATAGGAGACTCTTACACACTACCAAGTCCTGCTTCTGGCTTGAGATGGAGGCTCAGGCCCCTTCTGGAACACAGCTTCTGTGTGCTGACCCTGAAGAAATTCTTCCCAGAAGATTTCACCACAGTGATGCTGGTCTCTTGTTACTTACAGCTGATTTTTCAGCCCCAGCTAACCAGCATCAATTGTCCCAGTACAACAAAGATTTCACTTCAGGTTCTGGTCTCTTGTTACTTACAGCTGATTCTTCAGCCCCAGCTGACCAGAACCCACAGATTACACAGTCCTGATGATCTCTGCTCCCCTTTGAAACTAGAAACTTCACAAGCCAGGCCTCCATCTTCTACAACTCTTTCAGCAAAACTGCTCCAAGCTCCACAGCAACGATCTTTAGGCATTCAATGATCTTCCCAGCCCAAAGTTCCAAATGCCTCCACAATCCTTTCCCAAAACACCAAGGTCAGGTCTGTCACAGCAATGCCCCACTCTTCTGGTAACAATTTCTGTCCTAGTTTGTCTTCCATTGCTGTGAAAAAACACTCTGACCAACACCAACTTGGGGAGGAAAGGGTTTATTCAACTTACATCTCCTGGGTCACAGTTCATCACTTAGGGAGCCCAAGGCAGGAACTCAGGGCAGGAACCTAGAGGCAGAAGCTCAAGCACAGGTCATGGAAGAATGCTGTTCACCAGCTTGGTCCCCTGGCTCATGCCCAGCCTGCCTTCTTATATGGTACACAACAACCTGCCCAGGGTGGCACCACTCATTGTGGGCTGGGCCCTCCCACACTGCTCAACAATCAAGACAATACTCCACAGATGTGGCCACAGGCCAATCCAATGGATCTAATTCCCCAACTGAGGCTCCCTCAACCCAGATGTGTCAAGTTGACACTAAAGCTATCCAGCACATATGCTTAAAAACCATCCAAAATACTGCAAGTGCTTTGTAGAAATAGATTCAAAGTAACAGAGCAATTAGGAATCCCCAATTTAGTTATCTCCAGAATATATTTCAATTAGGTTAATCATCTTAAAAGAAGCATCATATTTCTCTCTGTTCAAGTGAAATTTTTTCATCGAAATCTAACACATTCACTCTATAATAACTGAGTTGAAAGTGCAAATACGATGGAGTTAGGAGTTCTCTCTAAGGAAGGTCTTGTGAAGGGTTTTACACTCTGTTACTTTTGGTTGAATCAACAATTATAATTAATAAAAAATTCTTAAATGTGTGCAGGCCCCATGTTGAGTGCTTTCCAGTTCTTATGTTTTTGGATATGTCAGTCCATCAAGTATATGTGGCCAGTACTACTGATTCATTCTGAGGAAGATATCGGAGGGAGAGCTTAAATAACTTACATTGGAAAACAGTGGCTGAGCCTGAATTTGAACCCAGAGTTACCTAACACCAAAGTTTGTACTATAAATCACTATGACTTAGAGCTCTTTAACTTCAAAACTTAAGTTCAATGAACTTCTTGTTCTGGCCTATTCTAAATGGACATATATTCCTGTGTAAAATGAACTTTTAAGCAGGTTAAATGGAGAAATCAAATATTTTTTTTTAATTTATTTCTGTATGTGTATGAATGTACTGTCTGCATGCAGGTTTGTGCACCCGTGTCTTGCAATGCCGCGGAAGTCAGAAGCGGGTGTCAGATTCCCCTGGAACTGGAGTTCTCCTGGAATTGGAGTTTCAGACGGCTCTCGGCCGCCATGTGGGTGGTGGGGATCGAACCCGGATCCTCTGTAAGAACGGTCAGCGCTCTTAACCGCTAGGCCATCTCTCCAGCCCAGAGATCAAATATTTTATCACCATAAATGCTGTTACTGATTTCTGTTGCAGTGTAATTACAGACTTAGATGTCATTAAAATACCTCATAAAACAGTAAAACACTTCTATTTGATCAGTACATGCAGTCTTAGCCTAAGATTTGATATTTAGCTGATTGCTTGAAGCTGTTTTCTGGAATTAAAAAAAAAGCATTCGATTTTTATTTTATATGTATAAGTGTATTGCCTACATGTTTGTAAAGGCACCCATGTCATGCGGTGCCAGCAGAGGTCAGAAGAAGCCATCAGGTACCATGGAACTGGAGTTACAGATGTTTGTTACCTGCCATATGGCTGCTGGGAATCAAACTCCAGTCCTCTGCAAGTACAGCCAGTACTCTTAAATGCTGAGACACCTCTCCAGTCCCTCTCCCATTTTGTAAATAATTTATTAATAGAGTTCATTCAAAAATTTAGCCAGGTATTGTACTTTAGTAGCAAAAGATGGGAAAATTATTTCATTTATTTAAATAACTGCACATTGTCATTGTGCCACAGTTTATTGCCAAAGACTAAAATGAGCATGGACGGGAAGGTGACATTACTTGAGCCATGTGTTTAGCTATTATTTATAAATAATCCTAAGTCATTGTCTTAGCTGGAAGGTTATGGCAAAACTGTGCTTATTACTTGGTAATAAGAGTTTGTGTATTTTACTTTGAAGGTGACTGGAATATCGATGTACTAAATATATGGTACGAGTGCTTGAGATATAGCATATTTATATTTATAGTTGTTAATATTAGTTATATTAATTTTATTATTTATAGGGCCCATATATAAGCTACAAGGTTTCATTGTTTTCAAATTTTTGCCACACAAAATATTTTTTTAATATTTATTTATTTATTTATTTATTTATTTATTTATTTATTTTATGTGCATGGATGTACTGTCTGCATGTAGGTTTGTGCACCCGTGTTGTGCAATGCTGCAGAGGTCAGAAGAGGGTGTTGGATTCCCCTGGAACTGGAGTTCTCCTGGAATTGGAGTTTCAGACGGTTCTCAACTGCCATGTGGGTGCTGGGGATCGAACCTGGGTCCTCTGCAAGAGCAGTCAGTGCTCTTAACCACTAGGCCATCTCTCCAGTCCCTCCACACAAAATATTTTATGAATAGTGCTTATTATTGAAAAATCTCTGCTAAACCAGAACATTTCTTCCCAATATATCTTTTTTGAGAATCCATGCCCGCTACAATTAGTATAAAAGTATAAGTCACATTGTAGAATCCAAACAGTTTAAAATTGACCCTGTGGGCTTCTTGATAACTGTGAGTTTTGTATGGTTACAGGCACACTGGAAATCATAATCCTCCTGTCTGAAGTTATAAAAGCACCATAGCTATTGGATAAATTTACTGGAGGCACAAGTAGATAAGAATCAAGGGAAGTGGGAAGTGGGGGAGGTTTTAAATCCTTTGCTTGGGGGAAGAGGCTAAAGAGAGAAGGAAAGGGACAACAGAGAGTGAGAATGATGTCGAGAGGTAGAGTGCTGCTTTCCACCCTCAACCAATGGAGCTGCCTGATAGTCCAGGTCTGGGCGAACTATGGTTGTTGGATTCTTCAGGATTACCAACAGGTCAAGCTCATTGTTTCCTCTTAACAGCCAGTTGAGTAGGAAAGCTATCAGAAGTATTTGCATTTATAATATTATCTCTGGACCTATGGATCATAGATCACTAATCTATGGATATAATAGGATACCTAAACCAATCCTGAAAAATAAATGCCAGAGGTATCACCATCTCTGGGATCAAAATACACTACAGAGCAATAATAATAAAACTACTTGGTACTGACATGAAAACAGACACACTGATCAATGTAATGGACTTGAGGACTCAAACTTAAGTCCATGCACCTGATTTTTGACTAAGAACACCAAACACACATTGGACAAAAGACAGCATATACAATAAATGGGACTGGCCAAACTAGACAGCTAATGTGTAAGAGTGAATGAACCTAGATTCCTGTTTCTCACCCTGCACAAATCTTAACCCTAAGTGGATCAAGGACCTCAATATTAGATATGATACCATAGACTTTCACATTAATTTTCCTGACATACTTTGATTCTATCCTTTTTCCTCTTTCTTTCCATCATGGGATTCAGTAAGTAAACTTCTACTGAATTCCCATTTTGTATGTAGGTAGATAGTGAATGCCTACATCATGTGAATCAAGCACATGTATGCAACTGTTTAAAGTACTTTTTATGATATCTCACCTTAGGTAACCAGGGAAACCATAGCTCTATCTTGATAACTGTGTGAAACTACAGTTAGGGTTTTCCTTCTGCATCAGAAACTAAGACTCCTGGACACTTTCCCAACTGACACACACACACACATACTACCAAGGGTCTGCATCCTTAAATGTCCCCACCTTCATTATTTTACCAATTACATTGTGTTTTTTATATCAATTTTGTGACCTCTTCCTTGATTAGTACTGTTACACATACACACATATGTGTATATATAGAGCAATATATAGATATATAATTTACTGAAGCTCATTTAGTGGTGCTCAGATATGTATGTGTTTATGTTTGTGTACTTGGGATTGGAAAATTTATCAGGAAGCTTGTCCCTGAAATAAACTGATTCCCCCTTTTTTTAGTAGCTCTTCATCTAGATATGGCACTCTGTGAAATTCCTCCATCCACACTGGCATGTGAAATTTATTGTTTAGGTAACCATAAAATTGAGAATTCATGGTTGCACGTTCCCTGTCCTGAATAGAAATTTGTTATTTGATGAAAATATTCTCTATTTTTTCATATTAATGATGCAAGTATCATAAATTTATTTCTGTTAGCAGATCTAAGACTCCATATCCAATTGACTACAATAAACTGAAATCTTAACTTCAATGAGGATGTATTTTCAAATTAAATATTTCAGCAAATTATTTATAAAATATCAAAGAATGGAAGTTATTTCCTCTGTGTCCCAGTTTGTCTTCCATAGCTGTGACAAAACTCTCTGACCAACACCAACTTGGGGAGGAAAGGGTTTATTCAGCTTACATCTCCTGGGTCACAGTTCTCACTCAGGGAGCCCAAGGCAAGAACTCAGGGCAGGAACCTGGAGGCAGGAGCTGAAGCACAGGCCATGGAGGAATGCTGTTCACTGGCTTGCTTCTCATGGCTCATGCCCAGCCCACCTTCTTATATAGTACACAACCTGCCCAGGGTGGCACTACTCATTGTGGGCTGGGCCCTCCCACACTGTTTGGTCATCAAGACAATACTCCACAGATGTTGCCACAGGCCAGTCCAATGGAGCCAATTCCCCAATTGAGGCTCCCTCAACCCAGGTGTGTCAAGTTGACACTAAAGCTATCCAGGACAGGTCCTTTGGCCAAATTGGTGTGATCATTAAGTATGGTCATTAAGCACTCAGAAAGGCTAAGTTACACCAGCCTAATACATCACACCTATACTAAAATTATGTCATCTGAAAACAAACTATGTTATTTTCATACCATATTTCATGATTCACATTTTTTTTCATTTTGACTTTATATTACTGTAAAAATGCATACATACCCTCCACCAATATACCAAAATTCCAAAGTCTGACAGTAAATGGTAGGTTAATTCTAGAACCTGTCTAGGGATTCACAATATAAGAGCACCGTTGTTTTCAGATCATGAGGAACAGAACATTAACATTTGCTCAGTTTGCCTTACAACTAGGTAATCGGCACTAGCATCCACAGATGAGGGATACATTCATCATTTTTTTTCTGGGACTGTATTACTTCACTTAACATGGAATCTTCTTTAAATGGTTTCAGCTCTTAATTTTAAATTGACAGTGAAGAATACAGCAAGTCAGTGTGGAATTTATGAGATTACATGAAAATAGTCTTCAAAATGAGTGATGGTTTCTCTTTCTATGTAAGACTGTATTTTTGTTTATTTTTATCAATGTATATTTGTATTGAATTTTGTGGATTTCATACAATATATCCTAATCATATTTAGGCCTATTCTGTCTACAATGCTCCAAGCCCACAGGATTTCACATATTCTGGCTTATATGTTAAAGTTTTTTGATTCAAATATTTGGATGACTGTAATTTTAGTTGATCTTGTATATTTCATATGATAGCTGGTTGCTTTTTTTTGTCTTTTTGGTCTTTTTGAGACTAGGTTGCAGCCCCAGCTATCCTGGAACTCTCTATGTAGGCTGGCATTGAACTCACAGAGATATGCTTGCTTCTGCCTCCTGAGTGCTGGGATTAAAGGAATGCATCAATAGGCTTCTTTCAATTTCAGTTTCAGAATAGACATGGGCATGTCACTATCTTCAACATGAAACATACTTTTATTTGTCTAATGGTGATAATTATGTGGTATGAAAGGGTCAAATGTACCTTGGATTTTTTCTTACATTACCAAAGCAATATAGAATGCTTTTCAATGTAGTATTTTATGAATCAGGGAGGGTGATTTAATTTTCCAAAATATTTACCAACAACTAAACTGGAAAAAATTTAATTGTTAACTTTTCTCAGGTCTCTTCTGGAAAATAAAATAGACATATGTGTAAAAACTGAAATTAGCCTTCCTATTCATATTAGAACCTGAAGTTATTTAGGAAGAATAAGATAGTGAGGAATACTAATTTGCATTATTGGAAGAAGTAAATTGTTATGTTGTAATAAGGTCTGAGAATTGAAAATGTCTTAAGGACTGAAAATCGTTATTTTCATCTGTTGAGAAGCTTTCAGCTTCAGGTAATGGCTTAAACAATAAAGAATATTGTTTTCACAGACAAAGCATTCATTGGAACAGATGAAAGATGATGAAAGACATGAAAGATGTTCTAGTGACTCAAAAGTATAGTAGCCTGGAGTTTTTTTCTTCTGTAATTTTTCCTCTGACCTCAGCTTTAACCTGGATGCATAAATTCCAAGCACTATGTTCTCACAGGTCAATACCTAAATTTGGGTGGTGGGGGGGGATGAGGGTGGGCAGGTAAGCTTCTTAAAATTCTCTTATTTTTTTTCCAGTGTAGAAAAATTAAATCCCAGAAGGCCTTAGTTCCAATTCCATTTTGCATCCTTGTGGTAGCAGAAAGATTCAGAAAGTGTCATACACAGAGGAAGGAGGTGAATGGCATCTCATGGCTTGTTCTTGGGCAACCAATGGTACATCCGCACATCAGTATCACAGTACTGAAGTTAAGACTGGGTTTAGAGCCAGTCTCTTTTCTTCTCTCCTCCTGCTGTAATAAAAAACCCTGACAAAAACTCAGGGGAGAAAAGTTTTAATTCAGCTCGAGGTTCCAGGTTCTAGTCCATCATGGCAGGGATGTCACAGTGGCTTGAGGGAGTTGGTTATCAGACATCCTCTATGATCAGCAATGTGAAGCTTGAGCACTAGTGCTCAGCCTGGTTTCCCCTTTCCATACAGTCCAGGATCCAAAGCCAAGACGTGGTGCCTCCTACTTTTAGGCTGTTTTCCTACTTCAATTAAGGTAATCAAGATAATCCCCCTCAGACTTGCCCATGGGCCAATACAATCTAGACAACCCCTCTTTAAGTAGACAATTAAAAGCAATCATCACAAATCCTGCCTAAGACTAAATCCTTCAGCCATTTCAAAACTCTGTGATCTTGAGTCATTATGTAACTGGTTAAGAGAGTCAATTTCCTCATTTATGAAATAGGAATAATATGGTTTCTCCTTTAATTCATGTAAATTATATTATTGTAAAATATTTATTTTGCGGGGCTGGAGAGATAGCCTAGTGGTTAAGAGCACCGACGCTCTTGCAGAGGACCCGGGTTCGATCCCCAGCACCCACATGGCGGCTAAGAACCGTCTGTAACTCCAATTCCAGGAGAACTCCAGTTCCAGGGGAATCCGAGACCCTCTTCTGACCTCCGCGGCATTGCACGACACGGGTGCACAGACCTGCATGCAGACAGTACATTCATACACATACAAAAATAAATAATAAAAAAAAATTTGAAAAAAAATTTATTTTGCTTATGTGTTTATGCATTCATTTTTTGAATTCACGTTTTCCCCTTTAATTTTATATTACTCTAACATATGCATACACACCCTCTCCCCATATACCACAATTACAAAGTCTGAAAATAAGTGGTAGGTTCATTCTAGATCCCAATAAGGTATTCACATTATAATGGTATAGTTGTTTCAGGTACACGTGCGAGCAAGCATTGCTCAGTTTGCTTTACTACTAAGTATTTGGTGCTAGCATCCACAGATGAGGGGTACCATTTGTGGTTTGTTTTTCTGGGACTGTGTTACTTCACTTAGATAATGTCTTCTAGTTCCATCCATTTACCTGCAAAGTTCCATCCATTTACCTGCAAAGTTCATGACGTCATCTTTCTTTACTGCTGCAAAGAACTCCATTGTGTAGATGTAACACAAGTTCTCCATCCACTCATTGTTTGAGGGGCATTTGGGTTGGATCCAGCTCTTCATTATTATAAAGAGAGCTGCAATAAACATAGATGTCCATGTATCTTTGTGGTAGGATGAGTCTTGTGGGTATAAACCCAGGAGTGGTATGACTGGGTCAGGTGGTAGACTAATTTTGAGTATTTTAAGTGTTCTCCACACTGCTTTCCATTGCACAAGTTTACATTCCTACCAGCAGTGGATGAGTGTTTCCCTTTCCCCACATCCTCTCCAGCATTTGGTTTCTTTTGTTTTAATGATCTTAGCCAGTCTTATTGAAGAGAGATGATATCTTAAAGTGGTTTTAATTTGCATTTTATCAATTATTAATGATGTGGAACACTTTTTAAAATGTTTCTCAGTCATCTTTATTTCCTAACTTGTGAAGTCTCTGTTCAGCTCTTTACTCCATCTCTTGAGTGGGTGATTTGTTTTCTTCTTTGTTTTTTGAGTAATTTATATATGCTGGATGTTAATGCTCT
Organism: Rhizomys pruinosus; assembly: GCA_009823505.1. Classification (NCBI taxonomy): domain Eukaryota; kingdom Metazoa; phylum Chordata; class Mammalia; order Rodentia; family Spalacidae; genus Rhizomys; species Rhizomys pruinosus. The sequence goes on along the minus strand of VZQC01007165.1, from coordinate 902,120 downwards.
GTCAAATGTATCACTGGTGAAAGTTTCCTCTCACTCTGTGTGTTTTCTCTTCACGTCATTGGTCATTGATTGTTTCTTTTGCTGTAAAGAAGATTTTGAGTTTAATGAGATCCCACTTGTCAATTGTTGACCTTATTTCCTATGCAGCTGCTGTTTGATTTAGAAAGTATTTTCCTATGCCTATGTCTTGTAGAGTGCTACCAACGTTTTCTTGTATCACCTTCAGAGTTTTGGGTTTCAAGGGTTCGAGGTCTTTGATCCATTTGGAGTTGATTTTTGTACTGGGTGAGAGGTAGGGGTTTAATTTTATACTTCTATAAATGGTGATCCAGTTTAACCAGCACCATTCGCTGAAGATGCTGTCTTTCCTCCATGGAGTCATTTTGGCCCCTTTGTCAAATATGAGGTGATTAAAATTGAATGTGCTCATGTTTGGATCTTCAATTTTGTCCATTTATCTATGGGCCTGTTTTTTTTGCCAGTACCAGGCTGTTTTCATGACTATAGCCCTGTAATATAGTTTGAAATCTGGAATAGAGATCCCCCCCCCCATATTGCACTTTTCACTCAGGGTCACTTTGACTATTCTGGTCTTTTGTTTTTCCATATGAGTTTAATGATTTTTTTTCCAAGTCTATGAAGAAACTCTTGGGGATTTTAATTGGGATTGCATTGAATCCATATATTAATTTAGGTAAAATTGACATTTTTACTATATCAATTTTCTAATCCTTGAGCATGGGAGGTCTTTCCATCTTCTGATGTATTCTTCAGTCTCCTTCAGGGGTTTAAAATTTTTGTTGTAGGGATCTTTGGTGTCTTTGGTTAAGTTTGTTCCTAGGTATTTTATTGGTTTTGTGGCTGTTGTGAGTGGGAAATTCTTCTTGTATTCCTTCTCCAGTTGCTTGTTGTTGGTATAAAGAAAGCCTGCTGATTTTTCTAGGCTAATTTTGTATGCCACCACTTTACTTAAACTCTTAATCATTTCTAGGAGTTTTCTGGTAGAGGTGTTAGCATCTCTTAGGTAAACTATAATATCGTCTGCAAAGAGGGATAGTTTGATTTCCTGTTTTACAATTAGAAGTCCTTTAATTTCCCTTTCTTGCCTTATTGCCCTGGCAAGTATTTCAAGTACTATATTGAAGAGTAATTTCATGCATTCCATCAGACCACAGTGCAATAAAACTCAATATCAACCCCAGAATAAGCCCATCTACAAGTACACATGGAGGCTAAACAACACACTCCTGAATAATGAATGGGTAAAGGAAGAAAGAAATAAAAACATTCCTGGAACTAAACAAAAAAGAAAATACAACACAGCAAAACCTATGGGATACTTTAAAAGCAGTCCTAAGAAGGAAGTTTATAGCCTTCAGTTCCTACATTAAAAAAGCAGAAAGATGACAAATGAATGAAGTAACACTGCAGCTAAAAAACACTTGAGAGACAACAAATGAACCCTAAATCCAAAAGACAGGAAGAGATCACAAAAAATTAGAGAAGAAATTAATGAAATAGAAGCAAAGAAAATAATACCATGAATCCAAAAGCTGGTTGTTTGAAAGGACAAACAGGATAGATAGACTGCTAGCCCAGCTAACCAAAAGAAAGAAAGAGCAACTCCAACTCAATAGTATTCATGACAAAAAGGGAAACATCACAACAGACAATCATATGAGAAAAGATCTAGACAATCATATGAGGATACTTCAAAAACCTATACTCTACTAAATGCGTTTATGCATTCTTAGTAATTTATGGGTGTGTGCCTGAGCACAACTCTCTCTCTCTCTCTCTCTCTCACTCACACACACACGCACACACACGCACACGCACACACACACATGTGTGCGCGTGTCTGTGTGTGTATGCGTGTGCGTGTGTGTGTAAAGTATGCAATACAAGAAATCTTCCTTTAGTGTTGGAGGAACTGAAGTCCAGTAGTGGTAAAAGGGAAGACAATTCAAGCAGATTCAAATACAAAGAGGATGTGGCAGATAAGAAGAAACACTGATGTACTGATGAGGCTGTTAGTTTTTATCAAACAGAAATTAGTTTGAAGGACAAACTGCAGCATGGTGTAATGGGCCTATCCAATCTATCTTTGCCCTTAAGATACATGTGAACTGGTGGAGGATCAAATACAACACACACTTAAATCAATGTAATGCTCAATTCTATTCACTGAATTAGGCTGAGAAAAGTTTACTATGATTCAGTTAGACTCGATCCACAAGTTCTTAAGGATTCAGTAAATACTAGGTTTCAAAATGCTTAGATAAGAAAGACAAAAGATAAATGGCCCCAGCACATGAAAAGGCTATTTGCTTACCTTGGGTAGATGGAAACAAATAGTACTAAAATGTAATCAGTATTTTGATAAAAAATAATATATAAGCACTATGTTCTGATTGTCTCTAACTGTTAGGAGATAAAGATTTTAAGTTGGCAGTGGAGTATGTCCAAAAAATGTCCCATACAGATTAGCGAACAGGTTTTCTTCTCAGTTATTCATGGATATTTGTAAATTAACTTTTCAAAATAATTATATAACAAGCAAGATACAGTGATATTCATTTTTTCTGATATACAATAAGAGAATAATCATGTTAAATACACTTCAAAAGAAAAAATAGTTTAACCAATGTTTCAATTGGTTATTTCTCTTTTGCTTCTTGTAATAACATATCTATTATATTTACAGACACATGGTGTCAATAATGAGTAATTATTTTGTATTTATCTTATGCTAAGCTTATTTAAAATTACTTTAAATTTAAATTTACTTAAGCTCACAACAAATGTAAAAGCAGTGATCTTAGTGTTGTTGTTACTTAACCAATAGGCAAACTGGGGCCTCCGATATCATGGTGGGAACCAAAAGAAATAATTTCATACATTGCCTTTTAGCCATCAAGATTTACACAGAGTGAAATAAATACAAGCTCTGATCAATTTACTTAGAGTCTACAGTTTTTCTTGGACTTTTAGTAGAATAGTGGCTGAGAACCGTCTGAGGCTCCAATTCCAGGAGAACTCCAGTTCCAGGGGAATCCAAGACCCTCTTCTGACCTCTACGGTGTTGCACGACATGGGTGCACAGACTTGCATGCACACAGTACATTCATGCACATACATAAGTAAATTAAATTAAAAAAAATAAATAAAATTTTTCTTCAGCCATGGCTTCTTTATTGATTTAGTAACTTTTCTCTTAAACGCTCATATTTCTACTAAGATATTTACCTGACTAAAGTTTGAGTTCAAATTCTCCTTTTCAAGGGTGAGTGTGTGTTAAAGATATTCATTTTGCCTTTATTTGGTTTTATCAGGGATAACAGAAGCAGTTTTATGGCCAGTACAATGTATGAAGGGAGATGTTCTACATCAGTGCTTTACTCATTCACATTTCTTTGTGAAGTAGGCAGAAAATTAAATTGCCTCAAATTAGAGGAGAAACTCACACACCATGAAAGTAACATGTGCAGTGACAGTGGAGATCATGCTTGTACTGACAGAGTGAGGAACTCACCATATGACTCCCATTGATGCTAATGGCAACTGTGCAGTTGCCCTTATTCATGTGCTCCTGATCATTACCTCAGCAACCTCAAACTATCAAAATTTCCCTGGTATTTAAAGTTTTATAGAATATCATTTCTGTATATGTTTAAAGCGTTGAGGCTAACTTTTTAAATACCTATAATTTTTATTTTTTATTTTTATTCTTTTTGAGACAGGGTCTCCCTATAGTCCCACCTGGCCTGGAAGTCACTATGGAGACCAGGCTAGCCTTGAAATCACAGAGATCCACCTGTCTCTGCCTTCCAAGTACTGGGATTAATGGTGTGAGCCACCATGCCAGGCATAAGTGCCTATAGTTTTAATATTTTAAGTTCCTTTTGCCCAATCATTGCCCTTTAATAAAATAAAATAATAGTTTAGTTCCTTTTTATTATTATTTTTTGGTCTTTTTGAGACAGGTTTTACCTGTGGCCCCAGCTGTCCTGGAACTTGCTATGTAGACCAGGCTGGCCTTCTTCCCAAGTGCTGGGGTTAAAGGTATGTACCATCATACATTCTTATAGTTTAGTTCTTTTTAAAAAACATACTTTATTCATTATTTTTATTTTATATGTATGAAAGTATTGCCTGCATTGTGTAAATGCAGTATGTCATACAATGTCTGTGATCAAAAGACAGCTATGGATTCCCCAGGAACTGAGGTTACAGATGGTTGTTAGCTGCCACGTGTGTCCTAGGAACTAAACCCAGGTCTTCTGCAAGAGCATTCAGTGCTCTTATCTATTGAGAGATGGCTCTAGCTCAATAGTTTGTTCTTGACAGTTTTGATCCATTCTGCATTGTAAAACAAACCAAAGGGGGAAAAAACATGTAAAATAGAAACAGATTGGTAATTTTTTTGAAATGTGTACATTTTCTCACCAAATGTTTCTGAGGACAATTTGAGAAGTTAGTATAGTCTGATAGAGTCCCTAGGAAATAAAATAAATAAGATGCAGATGTTGACTTCAAGAAATTTCTGGTCTAAACAGAGGAGACAAAAAGAATATTGCAAGCCTATACAGTATCTAAATTTATACCTTACCCTTGTAAAAATCAGCAAAAAGTGTTTTGCACTTCAGATAGAAAGTGGCAAAGTGCTCAAAGTCTCGTACATTAAGGGACTTAGTTAGGTTTAGTTGCTAACTTTCCCTCTGGTGGGAAGATAGCAGAGATAGCGAGGTGTGGTCCTTGAAAACCATCGGTTTCAGTGCAATGCTCCATGGTCAATACCACACCAGAAGTATGTTGTTAAATAGCAATATATATATTGCTATTTAATATATATATATATATATATATTAAATATATATATATTTAATTAAATTTAATATATATTAAATACCTTTGCCTTATTCCATGTTATAATGATATACATGATAATAATATTTGGAATTTTAGACAAACTGCAAAGATACGTTATGTAAATATAAACAATAAGGATGAAAATGAGAAAGCAGAAGTTTCAAGTTCGTCTTGCACAGTGTAAAACAGAATTTGTTGCTTCAACTTCTTATTCTCTTGGAACTAAGCTAAATAGAACCTGAGTCAAAGCTGGAGACCCATGGTTCCTCGATGGTCATCACAAGCATTCAAAGACATCATAGGATGAGGCTGGAGAGATGGCTCAGCTGTTAGGAGCACTGGCTGCTCTTGTAGAGGAGCAGGGTGTGATTCACAACATCCACATGGTGGGTAACAACTGCCTATAACTCCATTTCCAGGGGTCTGATGCCCTCTTCTAACCTCCCTGGGCACTGCATGGCATGGATGCAGTTACAAGCTTCCAGACAACACAATCATAGACATAAAATAAAATAATAAATAAAATATAAAAAAAGACATCATAGTAAATCCAAAAATCTAAAGCCCACAGGTGTAGCCACCACAGGCATGTACAAATACTGCCTCCAGGAGACACCAAGATTTTCAGTCAGTAGATAATGAAGATATACAGCAGTTGCTCTGTAAGTTCACTGAGGTTTAGAGTGGTAAAAAGATGGTGACATTTGGCAAAGTGTTCAGTGGCCAAACAGGATAAGGAGTCCAAAGGATGATTTATAGTTATCATATTGCTCTGTAAGTTTGAAATTATTTTAACATAAAAGAAAAAAATCCCCAGAAACCATGGAATACTTTTTTTTTCTTTCCCTGCCACTGACTTTTCTCACTGCCTTTTGGGAATAATTGTTCTTACTTTCACCAATGCCCATTCAGAAATTTTCTGAATCAGAATAAAAATCTGTGTGTGTGTGTGTGTGTGTGTGTGAGAGAGAGAGAGAGAGAGAGAGAGAGAGAGAGAGAGAGAGAGAGAGAGA
>VZQC01007165.1:840690-896112 GCA_009823505.1 Rhizomys pruinosus | reverse complement strand
TATATATATATATTAAAATTTTTTTTTCCCTAGGTGAAAGGAGGCAGAAGGTGAGCTGCCGCAGACTTATTTATTGGGGCCAAGGTTAGGGTTTGTATACTGTGCATTCCGCTCTCCTCTTAGTGTAGCCATCGTGTTGCCTTGTGATTGGCCCAGTTCTCTGATTCCGCTGTTGCTATGGTCACCTTCCTAGGAAGGTTAGGTTGATGAGGGAAAAACAAGCTCTGCACAGGTGTACTGTGTAATTCTCAGCGTACAGGTTACTACATTTCCACCCTTTGTACTTAATTTTGCCTAAGGGGCAGTCTGAGTGGGGTTTGGGTGCTATGCTCAAACCTTGTAGGCCCCACCTCTGTTGTGTGATGCCTGCTATTTTTCTTTTTAATCTGTCCCCAGAGTTCATTAACCAACGAAATTTCAGGTTTGTTTGAGGGTCAAGGTACTGAGAAGGGAGGGAAACCCCTATCTAATCTTACAAAGGCAAAAATTATTCTTCTTACCCCTCTTTACTATGCCACAGAAACATTGCCTTGAGGGACAGAATGGAAAAGCAGCTCCAGAAATACAATTTCAGCAGCACACCTGACCCTGATTAGCCATAAAAAGGCAGTAAGAAGCTGTTCTCTGGGAATACATGTTCAAGGTTGTCCATCAAAACTGACACCACTCCAACTCTGTAGTTCTTCATGACTCAAAGCCACTAGCCCAGAGATACTTTTAAGTGATAGAGCAGCATACAATGTACACATGTGAGCACACATAGTCACATACACACCTGCATGCTTCCTAACGAACACTCTCCAGAACAAAATAGAACAAGGGAGTTAATGATTTTGAAAACACATCTACATCTTAAATTTCTTCTATAAATTTAGTTTCAAGTATAAATTCAAGCAACTTATGGTTATTTACTGCTTCCTAAGTTTCCTTGAAAGCAAGGCAACTGAACTGGTAATCATTTTGCCAAGAACATTAATGGCTAATGTAGCCTTGGCTGGTTAGATCCAATCACAAGCCATATTGTGTTCTTCAGTGTTTCTGTGTGATTTCTCAAATAGTTGCATGACATTTTCCATGTCATTGGAAGATGTGAAATTTTCATTTACTATTTATATGGTCAAATAAAGAAGTTACAAATTTAAAATTAACTTTACAAAATGGACTGTTGTAAACTAGGTTCATCATGCCTCATTAAAGTTATTCATATTCAATGGTTTTAACAATTACTATTCTCTTTTTTTTGTCTTTTTGAGACAGGGTCTCCCTGTAGCCCCAGCTGTCCTGGAACTCACTCTGTAGACCAGGCTGGCCTTGAACTCACAAAGATCCGCCTGCCTCTGCCTCCCAAGTGCTGGGATTAAAGGCGTGTGCCACCACGCCTGGCATTATTCTCTCTCTTTTTTTTTTTTTATTGATGCTTTGTGTATTTCACACATCATTTTCCAATTCAGTTCAAACATATTTCCCTTTCTCTTCCCCCCCAGTCGCACCCCACCTCATCCCAGATCATGCATTCTGCCATAACTGTCCTGCATCTTTCTCTCAGTTTTTTTTTTTTTCCATTTTTACCAGGGTTTATAAGTGTAATAATGTATGAGTACAAGCATCCCTCATGTAAAACTTTGCAGGCTGTTGTGCCCAAAACCCCCACAGCCGCCCCACCATCCACAGCGGGGGGGGGGGGGCTTGTATGTCAATCAAGTTGATTTTATTAGCTGTAGGTCATCACCAGTCACCCAATCGCAGCCCTTACATTCTACCAACGCCTCTTTTCCACAGATTTTGCCCTAGGCTTAGAAAAGGGACCCAGGTGGACAAGAAGCAGAACAATCTACTTCGTCTGTGCCTGGGTGTCTTGGACTCTGGTGCATTCTGGCTGTTTCCTTTCATGGGCTGACGTTGGTCCAGGAATAACTGTAGTCATACTAATGAGCACAAGAATTAGAGATATAGGTATTTAAACAGCAAACTATTGTTATGTAGTGTACGTTGGTAGAGACAACACATGTTTGGATAGTAATTCCATGAGTTACATTTTTTTTCCTGTTAAATGTGGTGTTAAATGTGGCTTACAACATCTGTTTAAGGGCTTACTGTGGCTTATGATCCTAACCTGTAGAGGATGTAAGCCTGTGTTGCCATCTACTGTGGCTATACATCTCCTAACCTGGTAAAGGATGTAAGCCTTGTGGCATCAGCCAGGGGGTTTATTCCTCCAAAGAAAGAGCCAATAGCCAATTAGTTGGGATATACAGGCGTATGCTGCCTCCTGCGTGCGACAGCTTTCCAGGCCGTCGTAGCGCGTATGTGGTCACTGAGTCTCTGCACTTAAACAACGAGCACTGTGATGTGCGTTTATTAGCGCTTTAGTGAGCCTTTATGGGTAACACTCTCTGCGCTATTCCGAGCCATCCTGTACACCTTGCCAGTGTTATACCTATATCATTTCCCATGTTAACGCCACGGGTCTTCGGCAGCACAAACGTATCTAATTACTGGATCACATACCAGCGATTCGACCCTATGTGTGTTAATTTTACTGGACTCATGACTACTTGAAGTTGACCCAGAGCTTAAAGTTGTCTTCGGTTCATTAACAGTTAAGGGGTAACTTGTTTCAGGATATATGGAGGGTTTAATCATTAAAAGAAAGTTGGAGGGTGTCCCAGCTGGGAATTCTTTTCTCTCCAGTTCCTGTAAAGGAATTCTCACGATATAGTTTCTTGAAAAAAGTATATGCCAGTGCCTGGGTTTACTTTTACCAAGAACTTGACCTTGCCTTCAGTTCTTGTAGGTCTGTAGCTTTCAATTTGATAATTGGGTGAGAAGCCTTTCTTGGATACTAAAGATGATGAAAGTCTAGTGGTGGATTTCATAAACTCATAATAACAGGCAAGGTGCTAGAAAGATTGTTCAGAATGAAGAGCAGTGGGTGAAAAGTGTCAATCTGGACATACACATTAATTTCTGACACACTTACTGTTTGAAACACAATCATGTTTTACATAAATTTATTTCTGTATCTCCCTATTTGCTGAACTCAATCAGCAGTTAGCTGTTGTCTATGTGTAGAAAATTTTAGACGTTCAATCACATATATCAAAAAAGACGGATCTTCTTATGCTCGCCATTTTGTCATAGGTTTGTCTGTTAGATACACTAATTTATTTCTTATAAGCATTTATCTAGTTTTATAGCGCCATGCATAAAGGTTATACTCTCAATCTCTTATATAATAACAACATGCCCAAAATATACATCTGCGAGCATCATAAGTTCCAGCTTAAGTCATACGTTAATCTCTGGCCCGGGGCCGCTCGCGTGGTGGCACGCCTTACTCCCTCATATTAGCACATCTTGCGGGAGCGCAGAGGCAGGGTGGATTTCTTCTTGAGTTCAACCGCCTGGTCTACAAGAGTGAGTTCCAGGACAGCCTGGGACTACCGGGAGCCCCTGTCTGGAAAAGACCAAAAAAGAAAAAAAAAAAATGTGATCTCTGACTTTGATAAATGCACCTAAAAATCAAAGAGCTATCTCCTGAAAAAGAAAATGAACGAGGCTAAGCCTTTTTGTTGCTGCAAGAAAAAAAATAATATAAAGATGTGTATTGAAGTCCTACTGTGTGTCATATATCCAGATAGATCCTTAATTCCATTATAAGTTAATTTTTGCAAGAATAGGAATGACACGGATGAATAAGATGGGTAACAGAGAAATAAAACACCCTGAATCATTTTATGCATCTAGAAAAACATCAGACTTCGGTTATAGATATGTCTATTTACAGAATCTTTCTCATTTTAACACACCTGTAAAGTGATACATACTCCCGTGATTAATTTTGCCTTCCAGAATCCAGTAAACTTGGGTGATTGACTTTGTCTTAATGTGTCTGGTAGTTGTAATGTCATACACGGTGCTCTAGAACAGTGCTGCTTTCATGTTTCAATCAATGTGAGAACTAAAAGATGAGTCAAAAGCCAACAACACATTGACTAGTGCTCACTGAACTGAGAGATTAATACAGTCAGCAAACACATTACACCTCAAAACTCAAAAACATTTGCTTACTCACTTATTAAAAAGTAGGCCATGAAATGAAATAGCTCCTTTTGAGGATAGAATAATCAGAGGTATCAATAGAGAAGACAGTTTCTGAAAAGATGGTAACCTGAAAATGGGCATGCTTATCAGGATCATAGAGTCCCTAGAACTCAAAAACTTACTATGTGCTCATTTCATAAGGAAGCATATGTAAGCATAATTCATCAGACCAGTGGTTTGGATGGTTGATGCAAGGAGTTTGGAAGCACATCTCAGGGGGTTATGCATGAAGGTGATTGACACACACAGGTTATAAGTACACAATTTGGCACAGCTTTTCTTATTTCAGTCCAATTTGTTAAAATTGCATTGCTGCTGTCATTGCCTCAGGCACTTTCTGCACAACAAAGTGAGTTCAGTAACAGACATATTAAAGAAACAATAATTTCTTCTTTGATAAAAAACTGAAATAAGGTGAAGGAAAGATGCACAGCTGTTATGAATACCGGCTGCTTTTGCAAGGGTCCAGGTTCGGTTCCCAGCACCCAGATGACAGGTGACGTTGCTCTGTAACTCCAGTTCCAGGGAATATAAGGTCCTCTTCTAGTCTCTGAGGGCACTGAATGCATGAGTATACTTACATCAATGCTGGCAAAAGACTCATAAACATAAAATATACCGAATATACTAATATAACTAATATACCAAAATATTTTTTTTATTTTGAAATTATCTTAAACTTTCATTGTTTACCTCTGTTGACAATATAGATAGCACTTTGTACCTTTTGTGTGTTTTTTTGGATTTTATTCATTGTTTTGATTTCATTCATTATATTTGGTCATATTTAGAAACTCTCACCTATATGTATCCTTCTTATAGCCCTCCTCCAAAAGACTTATTGCTGTTCTTTCCTCAACATCTAGGATGTGGAAACAAATGAAATGTCTCTTACACCATAAGTAGATAATGAAAATGTGGTATACAGACGCAATTGAGTTTAGTCAAAGGTAGAGAAAAAATGAAATAATAATAATTGCAGATAAAAGAATATAGAAATTATTATACTAAGTGAAGCAACACACATTCAGCTCAATGAGTGGCATATGTTCTCTCTCATTTGTGGATCTTACTTAGCTCTAAATCATTAAATGTGGTGTAGCATATATGGAACCACAGGAGCCAGGAAAATGGAAAGGAACCATGTGGGTAAATGGGAAGATGAAGCTTGAGAGAGGCAAATATTAAGAGACAAGTATCATTAAGGGAAAATGGGGACATTAGGCACTACTTCAATTAGAGAAGGAATAGGGAGCATTAGACAGGGGGAGAGAGAGGAGAGATAAATAACACAGGTGGTGTGAAAAACCAGAAAGAAATGTATTGGTTCAAAAGGCCTATTGAAAAAAATACCTGTATGCACACAAACACACACACACACACACACACACACACACACACACCACACACACACATAATATATATATATATATATATATATAGAATATTCATATCGTGTGGTGCTCGCAGATTTCTCTACCAAACATTGTTGCAGAGAAAACTGTCCCTTTGAGCTGCTGGTCAGGTGGACCAGAGGACTCCCCAAACTAACACAGCCATCATTTCCTCCCAGAACTTAAAAAGTAATTGCCCTATTGCAACGAAGACAAGCAATATTTTTTAATATTTTTTCTTTATTTTATTAGGGATTCCTAATAATAAATGAACAGTGTTTTTGAAGATAACAATTGATGTACTCAGTATGTCATACAATAAGATATTGGTGCATTTTGCAAGTTTATGTCCAAATTTTGAACAACCCAAAGGTTCCCATAGTCCAGGTCTGGAGAAGCTTGTATGCAAGGCATGTTGAGCAATTCAGGTTCCAGACTATATCTATTAGTCTCATGATTCACCCAATCCCTCTCACCCTTACAATCTACCACGCCTCCTCTTCCCGCAGTTTGTTCCCCTTAGCTTTGGGAAAGGGGCACAATGTGATGAGAGCAAAACAGTCTAATTTCTTGGAGTCTGTATTTTGGACCCGGTCTGTTCAGTTTGTTTCCCTTAACAGATTGACAGCTTTCACACTGATACCCTTTTCAGTCATCTAACAAAGCTCAAGTCGATGTGGATGTACAGGCATTCTAAGTCAGTACCAACTTATTAGTGTCAAGCTAAGCTGTGAGCATAGACACAGCATGCGTGGATGTATGCTAATCCGGCAAACTGGGTTTCTCTAAAAGGGTGACAAGTTCTTATTGGGCTTATAACATCGCCTTACACCACTAGAGGACATAAGCTTGTGGCATCCCTAGTGTGGAGTTATTCCTCCAAGGAGAGAGCCTGGACAAACTGCTTGCAACATTGGGTTTATATGAAGGAATCTTGTGCTGGGGAAAAAAAGAAAAGCGGAAGCTACGATACTGGACATTGAACTAACGTGGGAATATAAAATGCTAGTTGTTTTATTCATAGTTGGCATTGGGTTGGGCTCTATATTTTTGTCTGACCCAATACACAACATCACAAGCTGTAACACTTTCTTTTTACTTTAGGACAATTTAAAAGAATCTAAGCTTAAATTTTACTTACCAAATAAGTAAGAAGTCTTAGTCAGTCATAAAGCGTTAAAGAGCAAAGTGTATTGGTAAAATTTTATTTTTAGCAGGTTCTCAACAAACTCTTGCCAGCAAGCTCTTAACCACCAAGTATAGGACATATTTCAATGGCTTAGTGAATTTTTTAGATTAATTAAATTTAGCTGTAGGTTTTGCTGAAAATGGTAATACAATTGAACTTATTGGGAATATAAAATGTTATATTGGTCTTTTATTTATAATTTGTATCGGGTTAAGGTATACAACTGGCCCTATATTATTTTTCTGAACTAACAAATTATCCACATGTATAAACACTTCTTTACTTTTATGGACAAGGTTAAAGGAAATAAGCCTTAAAAATTTCCTTCCCAAATAAAGTAGCATACAGTCAATGAGAACCATTTTGGGTAAATGTAATGAAAAGCTTATGCCTTGGCTCCCTGCTTTATGGTATTGTGTAATTCACAACTTAGGCATCTATAGGTCAAAACAAACAACCAGAAAAAAAAAAAAGAGGGAGCGGGGAGGGGGTTGACTTATCCTTTCTGGGATACAATTGGAAAACTCTGTGTTCCAAAACTATAGATAAATTTTCAATTTTTCTTGATCTTGAAAAATTAACAATGGGAGGAGAATTTATGTTCCCACAGGTAAAACTCACCAATCTAAATGCCTAAAAAATGTACAACTTTTGGCTGTGCAGGATGAACTGGGTAATGTCAGCAGAGAGGTTGAGCCATCTGAACACTAAGGAATGAGCGGAACATCAAGACTGCCTGAGAACACGGTCAGCTGAGCACCTCTCTGAATAATATTGGGGTTGCCTGTTAATAATGGACCCTAATGCTGAGGAACCTTCCTAACCTTCTCCCCCCCCTTTTTTTTTTCTTTTCTTTTTTTTTTTTTTTTTTTTTGAAAAAAAGCAAAACACAGGATGGTAATGAAAACCACTCCCTAAAACCCTGTAAACTAGAGCCAATTGTTATTGTGGTAATTTCCTATAAAACAGACATAACATATTAACTGATTGATAGGCATGGGAACTGTGATAAGGATATTCTCTATCTAGAGCCAAATTCACTAGTAAAGTGTTTAAGTTGTGTAATTAAGCAAATTATATTACTTACAGGAAAGCTCTGACATCAGAGGCAATGAATTATTTCTGCCTAGGAGATGGTTGGCTAGGGGATTCAAAAACCCGCCCCCCCAAATTATAAAGGCCTTTTGCCTATAAATGGGATATATGCAAGGAGAAAGGCAGCAAGTCCCTGTTGTCGAAGACCTGGTGTGAGCATGAAAAATGTTATGAGACGTCACCTGCTAGCATACAACTGGCCTCTGAAATGCTAGAGAGCGTTACCAAAGGCCACTACAACAAAGCATATTTTTGACATATGAGATGGACCATCAAGCCAGAAGTGGTTTGGAAGCCTCCTCTCTGAAGATAGTTTTCATAGAATCAGAAGCTACTATGAAAACTGCTAATGGAGAAAACTAAATGATGATTGTATCCATTTACAAGTCTATGACCCACAATGATGACAACCTTAACACACAGTCTCTACTGGAGCAGTACTGGCTCTTTTATTTTGGGAGTAAGCAACAGCTGTCTAATTGGACTTAAGGCCGACTCAGTGGGAGGGAACTCAAGTGGTATAGTAAACCCATGCATCAGTAAAGAGGTCTTAGATACTAAAAATAGCCTGCTTTGGTCACATCTCTATACCAAACTAAATTATTACTGTATTTTAAATTTGTATCTATTTATTTATAGACAAGTGTACTTCTCACCATAGAAGAAAGCATTTGATCCCCTGGAACTGGGGTTAGCTGTGATGTGGGTGCTGGAAATCAAACCAAGGTCCTCTGCAAAAGGAGCCAGTGCTCTTAAGAACTAAGCAATCCATCTAGCTTCCTTATAACATTTTTTAATTAAAATAAATTCTTAAACATTTGAAAAGTTCATCAACCTTCATCTGAATATACACCCACCTGTTTCAATTTTGAAAAAAAATGATCATATAAAAATAAATGTGAAATTATACCGTATTTTTGTTACTCTTTCTTTTCAGAAGAAGAATATAAAATATAGCATTGGTCTTTGACCAATCTTTAAGAAATTTCCTTATGAAAACCAGCAGCCTAGCTTCATTCTTTTTTTCTAAGAGGTCCTGATTCAAAGAATTTTATACTATCATTAAACATAATTTATGGGATTTTAGATTTGAATTATAACTTGGTACAGCTGGTTCAGTCAGACAGCTGTTGGCACTCGTCACCCTCTCTCTCGGTATAGCTATTGGGAGATGGAAAATTCTAATATTAAAAATATCACTGTAAAATCCTGCATGCTGTCTAAACCTCCTAAGACTAAAATACATTGAAAAATCTTTCGAATTTTGTTTGCTTTCCATGACTTGGTTTGAGTGGCGCTTCTAAGAAACAGAATAAGCAAAAGTGCCCCTCCCAATATGCTTATAATATTCCAATGGCCAAGAACATGAAAAAGCCATGGGAAAACATGCCATTCACATGTTAATACAGAGCTGCCTTTCCTCTGAATTTCTCCAATATAATAGAGATGCATGATGAATCAACAACAAATTCAGTTTTATGGTAGAATTTCATGAGAGAGACTGCAGTAAATTCGAAATGCACATTTCAACCAGAGTACAGATTCCCAGGAGGCAAGGCCAGGTCAGGATGCAGGTTTCACATTAGCAACTCAGCACTCAGTATTTAGCTTTTAGGAACAAATGCCTGAGCAACAGGTACTGATGAAGGGGAAATCAAGTGTTCTCAGTTTCTGAATACTGCATATACTTTTCCACACCCGAGATGCCTCTACTTAGAAGTCAATTATTCCTCTGATCATTATTATTTGATTAAATATTTCAAAACAAAACTCTAGGAAAAAGATTTTTAACTAATAAGTAACTCAAATTCAAGTGAAATTGATAGACCTTTTCTTTTTATAAATCTGGAGCCTCTTTAAATTATTTCTGCAAACATGGCACGTGGAATATACATTTCAAAGAGTCTAATTAGCTCTGCAGTATAATTCATATATCAATTTCTTTCCCAACATAAGTGTTTAATTTAAAAAGTAAAGGCTTGTTGTTTTCAGCTCAGTATTCATACGGTGAGCTAGGAATATGGTGAGCGAGGCATGGTTATTCAACAGCTGACCTGCTTGAACCTAGTTCCAATTGTGCTGAACAGTATTTTAGTTCCTAGAAAATGGTTCTGACATGAAAAAAAAGAAAGCGAATACATTTTTGTGTGAATTGAGTAATTCATGATATTATAGATAAATCTGTTTGAAATTGTATAACATGATTTATATTTTCCCAGCTGTATGTAAGTAAATTGAAAATGAACAGCCAAAAAGTGGTGGATCAGGCTGAATGAGGACAATTATATCTGATTTTTAGTACCACAAAAGTCAAGGAAGAGATTATGTCCTGGAAGACCTTTTCCACAATTTATATTTTCATGTGTAACTTTATTATTTCAAGGCATTTTGAATTTAATTAATATGAAGGGATTCTTGCAATGCACATCACATGGTTTTATTAGTAGTATGATAATGACGCTGTCATAATAAAATTTGGGTTTAGTGTATACAAAGTATTTCCAGAAAATATAAATGTATGTCCATTAGTCTATCTACCCATCCACCCAATTCCTTCTCACCTTATCTTTCTGGTGTCACTATTCTGTATATCACCTTTATCTTTGGCAAAAATTCTCTAAATTGACCTGAATGAAATAATCCCATTTAAATGAGAACACATTATTATCAAGTGGATGTACCAAGAGTCTTGCCAATGAGCACATGAGATTTGCTCCTTCACTATGAGATGATCCTAATAATATCTGAATTATTTCTTTTCAATGGTCATTATCTATGCTATAAGATTTGGGGACTAAATATTCAATTACTTGCTCTCACACATCTAAAATTGTTTCCTGGAAAAAATTGTAAGGCTGCCTATAGACCACTCTGTTAATAGGCGGGCTGCTCTTCTATGAGGAAGTCTGTTTAATTTCAAAATAATGTAGAAAATATTGCACCTATTCTTCTGGCTTTAAAAGCATATGCCTAATGCTTTATAATCAAAATGACAGCAAAACTTCTAGATATGAGTCATGTAGTATGTCAAGAATCTGCTTTTTCATTTCTAATCCTTCTAGTAAAAGAAACAATTTCCAGCGAGCATTATCTAAGCTGCTTGGATTCCCACAGGCACCCTAAAATTCATTACTGGATAAAGCTGGATCATATTTGTTTAGTCACTCAGAATTTGTGTAAGCAATTTGACATTCTAATGTGGCGTTATCAGTTGTTTCCAATGGTGACTACAAAGAAAAAAAAAACCACAGCTATAAATCGAGGACCAATTTACTATGCCATTTAGTATAGAATATAAAGCAGATGATATCTCACTATATGGTTCAGTAATACACTCACATATACATTAATGTGTGTTTAATCAATTATATCTGATTACTGGAAATTATTTCCAGGGAATTGGTATATGTTTATGTTAACAATGAAAGTTATTTACTTGACATTGCCTTCTACTTCCTGCCATTCACCTACTTGAATGTGTTAAGCAGAGGCTGAGATATTAGAATTCAAAAGAATTAAGACTTTTCTATTACCTTTTCAGTGTGAAAGCCCCAAAAGATTAAGATGCAAAATGAGTAAAGAATCTGTTCTTCCTATAGCTGCCTCTTCTCTAGGGCAAAATTCCGTAAGATGGAATGGAAGAACTTTTGAAGGATAAAAGAAGAGTCTATATTATCAGTGATATCACTGAGAATGGGGAAAATACCCAGAGAACAAGCCCTCATGTTTGATGAAAGTGACAAAATCTCAGATTAACTGGAACTCTTAAAGAAAACTTTGGTAACTTCTGTTTTCTTACCAAGAGGGAAGTGGGAGAAATGGAGTATACAACTGAGAAGGGAGGAGGAAAGGACTTACAAGGAATCATGAGGGTGAAGAAGGAACTCAAGACCGGCAGGATGTAGGAGAAAGGTCTTATCAAAGGGAAAATGGGGGCATTTAAACAGGGGAGGGAGGAGGGAAGGTACACAGGGAGAGAGGAGAGAGAAATAAATTGCAGGCATCATAAAAAGCCAGATGGAAAATTAACTCAACTCCCCCTGAAAAATACAAGTAAAATATCTGAACATATGTGCATGTGTACACTTGAAGGTTGTATAATAAGCACTAGACAGAAGAAACCTCCTTTCGAGTCGTTTGTCCGAGGAATTCCCAAAATAACATAAGTCATTGCCACAGTCCTTGATTACCTTTCAGAACTTGAAGGTAAGACCCTATTGCTAAAGGCACGGCATGCTTTGGACACAGGACTTGGAGCAATGGAGCAGGAACTTGCCTTGATGCCTTTTCCTTGAAGGCACACTCTCATAGTTCTAGAAGATACTATACAAGCTGCTAGGGAAGATAATCAACAGTTGAATCTGTTGATTCTATCAACCTGTAAAGCCCAATAACCACAATGACTGGCAATGCAAACTGTCTCTATTGGTCCAGTAGTGGCACTTTTAACTAGGGGGTAATCAACAGTTATTTAATTGGACTTAAAACCTTCAGAATGGGAGGAAACTCATGGATGGCACTGTCAATATCACCAAATATACAAAGCTGGAAAGGTCAGAGAGTAAAGAAATCACCATCTCTGTCATATTTCTAGAGAAGTGAAATTTCTTACTTTATGCTAAATATGGATCCTTGTAATTTCACACAAGTATACCATCTACCACTCAACAAAGAAGCTTCTTTTCCAACAGATGGAAGCTTACAGAGTTTCACAACTGGTCACACAGAGATAATATATGTCTGAGAGACATCCAGGCCTAGGTCACTCATCTATAATGGAACATCTACACCTAAGGCTCATGGAACATAGCAGAACTGTGGGTACAGGATACTAACACATCCCATAACTCTCACCAGTAAAGCTTCCTCATACAACAGAGAGCAATGCACATAGAAGGTCACAACTGACCAAGTTTTAGAGACTAAGAGGCCGCAGATTGAGTCTCCCTGGATAGGATTTCAATATTAAATTTCACTCACTCTCAACTCAGGGACCATAGTAGAAGAGAAGGCAGGAAGATTGTAAGGACCAAGGTTGGTACACGGACATAAGGAAACAGAGGCTTTCACGCCTCTGGGAACTTGTTAATAGAAACTTGCGACAATGGTGAAAGCATGCACAAGACCTATACTGACTCAATCAGACAAAAACCCAGCATAGAACAGGGGAAATGGTCAGTAGGCCCCAACCTTAGCCTAGGAAGTATCAGAAACTGAGTAATGCTGGGTGAGGAGGAGTAGATCTTTAAGGGAGTGATCTGGAATGTTTGACAAGATAGGACTTACCATATATGATGGAATGCATGAAATCTGATGGGTGTCATGGGTAGGAAAGGGGTTCTAAATTCAATTAAGATCTGATATATGAGGGGCTGGAGAGATGGCCTAGTAGTTAAGAGCACCAAGTGCTCTTGCAGAGGACCCGGGTTCAATCCCCAGGACCCACATGGCAGCTGAGAACCGTCTTTAACTCCAGTTCCAGGGGAAATCCGACACCCTCTTCTGACCTCCACAGCATTGCAGGACAGGGATGTACCAACCTACAAGCAGACAGTACACTCATACACATAAATAATAAATAAAAAAATTAAAAAAAAGATCTGTTATATGAAATGCAGAAAAACTAAATGAAATATTATCTAAAAGGAAGTTTGACTGAAAATGAAGACTCAGAACAGTTCAGAGGGTGGTTTGCCTGGAGGTGATGGAGAAGTAATATTTCCCCAGTAAGAATTACCCTACCTCTATCCTCCCTACTCTATGTTAAATATGGATCCTTATATTAGAGAACCAGAAGCTTCAATGCATCCTTGGAATGAGGGCAGGGGCTCCAGTGGTGACAGCAAGGACCAGTGACCACAGATGAGACTAGAATGAGGAAGTCCCAGTGGGTGTCAGCAGGGATAGGTGATGTCACTCAGGGCCAGATGGATCCCCAGCTGGCATTTTGTAGACACAGTCCTAGAGGACAGTTAGTGCTGATATAGACTGAGTTTCTCCCACTTGGTAGAACTAGAGCCCAGAATACAAATTAAGTTCAGGAAGAGAAAATTAGAGAAAACCATGTTTCTTTCATACTGGAACATCTAAGCATATTCGCAAAGATTGTCTTTGTTATGAAGAAATGAATGAAAGATGAGATAACTGTTATTAAATATTGTATTCAAATTTTATATTTCTATATGTAATTGTTAATTATATGCGATTTAAACTGTCATATCATACATATCATAATTACTCTACTCATTATTTATTTTTAATTTCTTCTCCTAGACTAATATCTATTGAAATTGTTTACCTCATTCTGTCCTGTCTTTATTTTTCCTTCTACTCTTAAGTGTTCAAAGAATTCTATCTTAAGATAGAATTCTTTGAACGTGTGAACATAAAAAGAGTTAACCTCAAAAGGAAAATGACACTTATAAAGTATTTTCTTATTATTTCTATATGTCTTTGGTTTGGTTTGTAATACTGTTAATATTAATTTTTATTCATATTCTAATTATGTTCAGCATTACAAACTAGTCAATTCTCCTATGCCTCTTCCTATCAGTTTCATCTGATTAGATGACATATTGAATGGCTATATCTTTTAAATTCTGAGCTGAAATTTTCCTGAACAGAATGCCTTAAAATGGTATTAGCTTTAAGGGAAGTGAAGAATGACATCCATTATCTAAACAGTTCAAGAAAATGGGTCACCTCATTGGAACAGACCATGTGAAAGGGATGGGAGGATGGCCCCACGGAGGCTGGTTGTATGAACCCACCGCTCTTTCACACAGAAGAAATTGTAGGCCAGTTTAGAAGTTTATATTCCCTCTCCATTATCATTGCTTTTCATTATTATTCATGTCAAATCTAAGTGTTGGTGGAAACTAATTGTATTAATGCACAATTAATTTTGTAATAGAGTTATCATTTTTTATAATCATCATTGTGGTTTGCTCTGTATAACTTAATGTGCAACAGGAGATGATTTTCTTACTCTATCTAGTTCTAAAACATGATGTTAACTGGACTGAATGAAGGGTGGTGAATTTAAAATATATTATTTGCTAGTCTGCAGGCTAATTTAAACTTTGCAAGGTAAATTATCACTATTTTCTCTTAACAGATGGAGTGTATTTTTCTACCAGGAAAAGATGTCACATTCCTTTTTTTTATTCTTTTTGAAAATCTCGATGAGTCCTGGATAGAAGACAGTGTGTCCTCTGACATCTACTAACAGACAATGATCACAGATGAGTGCAGGTGGGAAATGCTATTTCAGGGTAATAGCTCACACCTGGAAAGGTCTATTTTTTCCTCTAGGATCTTTTTACACAGTGGTGAAAATAAACTAATTAGGTCAAAGCATCACATTGGGACTCATGAGCTATGACAGTCTCTCTCACTTGTGTCCCCACAAGAGGCCATTGTCTAAAGGCAAACAAGCAATAAACTCTAACCAGAATAGGAACCATTTAACCATTTGTTTCTTCAGTGTAAATGCCATTGTATTGCATTTCATTTGAACTCATGTAAAGTTCACAGGAGGAATCTTGTGAAAGCACAGTCTCTTCTCTGACACAAATACTCAGAAGCCTTGATTAAGAAACCAAAAGATCACAACTGTGGTCCAGAAATTAGATGCTCTAGCTACCTGGAGGAAGCTGATTGGAGACAACATGGAAATTCCAGGGTTTGGAATGTCATTCACACCACATTTTTACTCATAGACAAAGGAGAAAAAAGTCATACTAAAATCAGTTAAAACTCAGAGTTGGAGAGATGGTGCAGAGCCTAATTGTTCTTGCTGGCCTTCCAGAGGACCTGAGTTCAGACCAAAAATGACATGGGGGCAGTTAGAGGGATGTGGAGCATGATGAACTTAGGTTAAGTTTTCCAACTTGCATGTACCTCAAGCCCTGTGAATACCACTCCCTCTTCACCTTCTATGGGTACCCACATACATGTAGCATACATTCACAGAATCACACATACATACACAAAAAGTAAGTTTTTTTTTATTTAGAAAAAGCAACTTTTCCCCATTCCTACCACAGATCCATCGTTTGTTTGTTATGGTTTCAATATAAATGCCCTCCATGGGCTCATGAGTTTGATCATTTGGTCACCAGTTAGTGACACTCTCTTCGGAGGTTGTGGGACCTGGTTGGCAGAAGTGGCTCACTCCTGTCAGGCCATTGTTCCAGCCATGTTTCAGATCCCATTTTAGCTTGGTTTCCTGGTTCCCTATATGTGAGAAGTGGCAGCAGGTAGCTCCCAGTGACATGGAATGAGACTCATCACCCTGGTCTTCCTGCTGTGGTAGGCTTTCCCTGAGTAAAAGCAAAACCCTCCTTTCTTTGTTTCAGCCCTAAAATAATACTACATAATTTTTAAGACAGAACTTACAAAACATATTTTGATTTTATTTTATTTTGTATGTGTGTGTGTGTGTGTGTGTGTGTGTGTGTGTGTGCACGCGCGCACCACACTCATCAGGCATTTAAGGAAGCCAGAAGAGGACATCACATTCCCTCAGAGTTGGAGTTACATGTGGTTTTGAACTTCCCAGTGTGAGATCCAGAACCCAAACCCGGTTCCTCTGTGACAGCAGTATGTGCTCTTAACTTCTGAGCTATTTCTTCAGCCCACAAACTTATTATGAAGAGGTGTAAGATATAACTCTACTATTGTTGAATACTATTCTTAGTTTCTCATAAAATGTCATTCTATCTTTCAAAACTTATTTCTTACATGTTTTCTACATGACAAGTAATCAGGCTCCACCGCTACACATAAAATATGATTTCTACACTCTTTAGGTGAGAAGACTGGAATGCAGTGACATGTCTGATATGGATATACTAACAGACTGGATTATTCTAAAATTGTGTTTCTGCTTCCCCCCACTACAAAAGCCAAATAATATTTATGAGAGATACTTCAACCAACTGTAGTATGCTATAGAGTCTGATCATAGGAGTCAGATGGCTTTGTAGAAAAGGCCATAGTTGAGCAATATTCTTAAGGTTTGAGGGTTTATGCAGCACATAGGTAAGGAGAGTAATAATTCCCCATCTTCAACCTATTTTAATAAATAGAGGGCATGAATATGTCTCAGGATGTACTGACAATGGTTCATTACTACAGTCATGCTCAATAATGATGATCGGTCCTGGTAGGGAGGTAAATCTCTGAGTAGAGAGAGAAGGACATGTGCATTTGAAGAATACTCCTGATGATATGGACTGCTATCCTTACCTTCCCCTAATACCTTGCTAGAGCTATGAAGCCTATTACTACTGAGTTACTGAAACATGGTTAGGGATTGTACAAGCAGGATCCAGAAAGTCCAATTAGGAGTATAGATTTGGCCATGGTCTGACAGGGAGTCAAGCAGATTTCCAAAGCAGCCTTGTGAAGTGATTGCATTTAGAATCAGAATGAGAGGTATGAAAGTAATGTAGTTGACAGGCTGAATGGCAGGAATTTCAGTGTAGGATAGGAATCTTCCAATGGATAGTCAACAGTGTTCAGGCTAAGGCAATGATAGAACAGCTCTCCTGCATTAAAAATCGTCCCAATAGTTACTGGGATATTGTGGGGCAGTGGGGTCCCCTGGTGTCTGAGTGTGGGTCACCAGTGTAAAGACATTTTGCTTGCGCACTGGGATGTAGGTAGGGGAGGAAGAGTAGAAAAAGGACTCAGGTAAACCCAACAGGTCAAAAGAGACCCGGGAGATGGCCTCAAGTGACCAAAAACTCATTTACTTGCAGGCATTTAGGGTCTCATATAGTAGCATTTGGAGGGCTTGAGGAGAGCATGGGGGCGGAGGTCAGAGGAGGGCGTCGGATTCCCCGGGAACTGGAGTTCTCCTGGAATTGGAGTCTCAGACGGTTCTCAGCCGCCATGTGGGTGCTAGAGATCGAAGAGGGTGTCGGATTCCCCTGGAACTGGAGTTCTCCTGGAATTGGAGTTACAGACGGTTCTCAGCCGCCATGTGGGTGCTGGGGATCGAACCCGGGTCTTCTGCAAGAGCAGTCGGCGCTCTTAACCGCTAGGCTATCTCAGAAGTGGCAGGAATGTGATACCTTCTACTCAAGGGGGTGGGAGTAGACAGCCCATCCGCATGCAGGGGCAAGCTTGACCCCTGGCCTTTTGCAGGTAGTTGAATTGGGGCAAAAGCCTGCTTCCTGTTACTCAGCTAGATGGAATATTGGGCTCCACAGGATAGGACATAACATTTCATTGATTTTAAATGTTATTTTCATGTTACTTTCTCAAAACATATGCATATATAAAGGACATATATAAACACATATATAAAAGCTATTTCTCCTGTTTAGCCATATGTTTATCTAAATATGAACATCAGCCAAGACATTCCAGGCAAAAATATGTGAATACATTGATGTTTTCTTAGGATTTTAAAAGCAATCTCTTATCTGTTTCAAGAAGCACAATAGTCCTAATGTACATATGCTAATGCAAACACACCTGAAAACACACCCTGTCATTCAGAAGCAAGCTTCACAAGATATTAGTATGCTTGAATATGTCCCTGAAGAGAACTTTCAAGAGGAATGAAGTAATGAAGATTTTGTAATCTGAGAACTGTTTGAAAAGTTGGTGGTATTTACAGTGAGGAAAAAAATGCTCAAGGAACACATAAAGGACTCTTTAAATATTTGAAGTTTTGTCATACTGAACATGTTCATATTTTGAATGAGTCAGAAGGCAAATCTATGATAAATGAGCATACATTTAATGAGGTCAAAAGCAAAGTTATTCTGAAGACCTGTTTTAAGAATTAGAAATTATAAAATGAAGCCAGGCTTGGTGGCACAGGCCTGTAATCCCAGATGATCAGAAGTTTGAAAAAGGAGGATCACAAGCTCAAGTTCTGTTTGGGCGACAAATTAGTTATCAAGGCCAACCTGAGCAACTAAGTGAGATCTAGATTATAAGAAAAAATTAAAGGGCTAGAGGTTCAGCTTAGTATTATAATTGCTTAGTCTGTGATAGGCCCTACGTTCAATTGTCAATACAGGAAGGAAGAATGAAGAGGGAGAGGGAAGGAGGAGAAAGAAAGGATGAAGAATGAGTAATACTGTTGAACTTGGAGCAATAATACTTCTACTACTCTACACACCTAAGTTCTCAGGACCAGCCGAGTGAGTTAGTGTATTTATGGGAGAGGGTAGAGGAAGGGAAAGAGAGGAAAATGACTTAAATAAGGGACAATTGAATGAAAAATCTTTGAAGCCTGTTAACATATAATAATTCAAATGCAGTATAATAACATCAAAGTACTTTTCGTTGTTCATCAATGTTATAACTTTATGGTCATCAGCAACAAAAAATTAATAAGGAGCCTGATAAAAATAGTAGTTTTCTTTGTTCCAATGGCTCTATCTAACCATTTTTTCTCATAGACAGAATCCAAAGATAATCTACTTCTGGGTGGTAAAATGAAAGAAGCTATGGCATGTCACACAGCTTCAAAGCCACCATATTCTTGATGGTACTTTTGAGAAGCTCATTTTCAATCAACTGTCTCCATGATCCAGAAAATCTTAGTCTTAACTCATTGAATTTTCTTCTGTGACAGATAAGTATTCCTTCCTCAATGGTGATCCCACTGCTTTCTGGAAAAGAAATATGTTAACTATTTTTCTTCCAGGTATAAATTAAATGAAGACAGGGGTCATATTGTTGTTGCTTCTGTGCAGAGTAACTCAGTATAGCACCTCAAGGCAAAGGTATTCCTTTTCAGTCTTCTTTGCCAGTCTATCATCTGCTTTGTGGCCTTTAAATGAAAACATTTCTCAGGTCTCTGTATCAAATTACTGGATTTTTCTCATTTGTTCTTTGTCTCTGAGGAAATACCTTTTGGCTATTCCAAATTCTAAACACATATGTACAATATCCAAGATTCCAAGCTATTATATTTCATATCAGTAACTCCCTGGATACTTATAAATATTTAGAAATTTCTGATTATCCTCAACAGCTTTTGTTTTCTGCCATAAAATTATTGATATTCCCCATGTTAAATATTAACACAAATGTATTACCCTACTCATTGTAAATAACAATGAAATTACATTACCCATTAAAGCAAGAAAAAATGTTTCCATGATAAATTGCTTTTTCTCTGAAAACAAAAAAAATAATTAGTGGAATAGTGGAATTGTACATTTTTGCCAATTTCTTTAATGAGTACTCAATAGAAGACAGCTCTGTGAATACATCTGCTTCTGCATTAAAATTGTATGATATGCTTTCCTAGAGGATATGAGTGTACAGGGCTGGGGAAAGGTATGGGAATGGCTTTTATTAATGGACATAATCTTCGCTAATGACTTTTAATTAACCCCAGATCTGATGACTGGGGCATCTCCTCGGTAACCTCAGTTTGATACTCTCTACCTGAAAAGATAATGAATGAATGTGTATATGATTGAGAATTAATATAACAAGAAGCAGGTCCACTCATCCACAAGGACATAATGGAGAATGTGAAAAAAAGAAAACTCATGGTTTTAGATGAATGTGAACTAGACATGAAAAGACTAGATGATCTGTGAAGATTAAGGGTGAAGCCAAAGTTGAATTTGTACTTCCTCAATGAAGCTGGAGAAACAATTTTGGGGAAAAAAATGAGGTAGCCTGGTGAAGAGGAAACATAGAAGGTAGAAGCAGTTTCATTGGTAGAGGCTGAGGAGACAAGAGAGGTCTATCTATCTGTACAGTTCTGAGAGACAGGCAGTTCCCATAGATAGCTGGGGGAACTAGTGTCCTTTGAGTTCTGGCCCAGTCTTAAAGACTCTAGAAAGAAGGTCGCCCTCTGCCATTCAAGGAGAGACGCCTCAGGAAAAACCAAATTTGTCAGTTCCTTTATCTCCCAATTGTAGCCAAGAACTATGGAAAAGCATGCTTCTACATATAAAGCTGCCCAATGTCAAGTGTTTTGTTTTGGCCACCCTAGAAAACTTACAAACACATTTCTGAACTCTGTACCTGGAAACACCAAACTCTTAAACTTTAAAATCTGATAGCTTAACTTTAATTTTTAATATATCTTTTTTTTGGCTTTTTGAGAGAGGGTCTCCCTTTAGTCCCAGCTGTCCTGGAGCTTACTTTGAAGACCAGGCCGGCCTTGAACTCACAGAGATCCTCCTGCCTCTGCCTCCCGAGTGCTGGGATTTAAGGCGTGCACCACCATGCCCAGCTAAATATATCTTTTTTCAAAATGTATCATGCATGGGGCATTTGTAAGACATTAATTCAGTAAGTCATGTTGATCTTGCAAATTTTAACTTGTGCTCATTAAACCCAGATTTTTTATTCTCCCAGTCTAGGCCTTTGGCAGGGAGAATGGATTAAAATCTGTGTGGCCTTAAGCATGCAAAAGGAAAGTACAACCAGATACAAATAATCAGTAAGACTAGAGAAACTGTACTGCAGACATAGAACTTGAGATCTTAGTAAAAAAGACAAAAAGAATAGAGAGTACTGTTGTTTGGCCTATCTCCAATTCTTACTGGCAAGCACCTCTACTCTGTGGCTGCCACCGCTTTGGACATTCCTCAAAGGCATGAGACACAGCTTTTTAACTTCCTAATATGGACTGAGGACTCATATCTCTACAAGAATCTTCCAAACCTTCAATGCCAGATGGGGACCACTGAAATACCCAGCTTATGGACAGCTAAGGGGATTTCAGCCTGTCAGAGTATAGACACTGCCAGTGCAGGGGGATCAAGATAGGGCGCCTGCTTACTGGACTTCATTTTGGGGGTCCATGGGATGGAAAGACCAAAATGTGGAGCAAAACTGCAGGATTGATGGTTGGGGTTGCCAAGGAGGAACATTCAAACACTTCCTTAAGGAAAACATGACATCTTTTAAGGAAGAAAAAAAAAAAATCACCAATTCAAGTGATATGTGTATTATGTATGTATGTATGTATATGTATATATATAAAACTATGCATATATATAATGTAGCAATACAAGTTGGAGAGAACAACAACAAAAGAACTGAAAAAAAAAAACTCTGGAGAGACTCGGAGAGAGATGCAGGACATGTATGGCAGAGTGCAGGGACTTGGGTGGCATGGGGGCATGGAAGGGGAAGCGACTCTAGATTTGATCGAGAAATGATGTGTGACCTGTGGAAAAAGTTTAATAATGGTAATAATAAAAATATGGGAAAAAAGAATATAAGGGGAATATGTCTAAATTGAACTGAAAAATGATGTCTGAAATATACAAAACATCAATAAAAGTATTATATAAAAATAAAAAATAAATTAAAAAATGTTATTTTAGTCTCATCTAAAAATATACTACTATCTCTCAAGTTTACAATGCTAGACATCAGCTTTTGGACATTCTGATTTTTTTTATTTTCAAATTTGAATTGTATCATTAGCAAAATGCCATCAGTCATTTTCTGTAGAATGTGTGGATCAGACATTTAATATCAAGATGACCATCAAATATTCAAATCTGCCACTTTTTTTCAGATGATAATGAAATCTATCGAAAATATAAAACCTCATAACTCAACCTGTAAATGAAATAATCAGGCAAACATACCAGCGTTCCCTCTCTTCCTCCCACCTCCTCCCTCCTCCTTTTTCTTCTCTCCTTACTCCTCCCCCTCTATTCCTGGATAGAGTGTTATCTAGTAAAGTTTCACTGATTTACCTGCCATGTGACTGTAAGATTGTTTCAAGGACAAGTAACCAAGGATTAATATTTAATAAAATTACAATTTGCTTTTAATCAATAACATGGTTAAGTGAACTGGCATATATTTGTTTACTTACATATCGATTATCACAAATAAAGACCACAATAACTACAGATGACTTCTGCTTAAAAGTAGTTTTATCATCAAGAAGATGAATAATTGGTATATTTAAAGTGAAATTTAACCTTATAAATTACTCAAAAACCAAAGGATAAAGAAAAAATGATGCTCTCAAAAGATGGAGTAAAGAGCTGAATAGAGAATGCACAAAGGAAGAAGTGAAGATGGCTGAGAAACATCTCAGAAAGTGTTCAATTTAACTAATAATTAAGGGGATGCAAATTAAAATCAGCTGAAGATTTCATCTTACCCCAGTAAGAACGCCCAAGATTATGAAACCAAATGCTGGGGAGGTTGTGGGGAAAGGGAAACACTCATCCATGCTGACGGGAAGACAAACTCATGCAACCCCTATGGAAAGCAGTGTGGAGAACTCTTAAAAGACTAAAAATGAGCTTACCACCTGACCCAGTCATACCACTCCTGGATATATACCTACAAGACTCATCCTGTCACAAAGACACATGTACATCTATCTTTGTTGCAGTTCTCTTCACATTAGCAAAAAGCTGAAGCAACACAAATGTCCCTCGACTAATGAGTGGATACAGAAAATGTACATCTACACAATGGAGTTCTATGCAGCATTAAAGAAAGATGATGATTTTTCTTTAATGACAGCCACATTGAGAAGAATCAAAATATATACTTGTCTTTAACACTATACAAAATTCAATGTCAAATGGGTAAATCACTGCAACATAAGACTCAATATCCTGATTCTCCTAGAGGAAAAAATATGGAGTGTACTTTAATTTGTAGGCACAGATACACACTTTCAGATTAGGATATTGTTAGTATAAGTATGAAGACCAACATTCAGCATGAAACAAAAACGGGATCTCATGAAACTAAAATGTTGCTGTACAATGGTGGTGTGCAAAGGACACCACCAATGAGTGAAGCCTTTTGCAGAATGGCAGAATCTTTGCCTGCAAAACATATAACAGAGGGTTAGTTTATTGAGTACATAAAGAATGCAAAAGATTAACAAACAAAAAGAAGCAACCAGATTAAAAAATGGGCCATGTGGGCTGTGGGGATAGTGCAGCCGTTAAAGGCTGAGGCTAAGAACAGGAAAAAAAAAAAAAAATGGGCCATGTAACTGAGTTGTTAAAAGAAAAAAAAAATAATACGAAAAACTTTATTTTTAAATTTAGCCTCAGCCAAGTGCGGAGATCACTGTCCCAAAGCAACCAGGTTATTTGGAATAATATCACATGAATAGTCTCTAGCTCAATTGCTATTAGAGAACTTGTTACTTTCTGAAAATACATGAACCAGGCCTTAAACTCATGCATCACTATCAGCATTATCATATTCCTATCTTGTACTAGACCATCCCAACAACCTCCATTTCTAGTCAAATTTGACTAGAAAAGTAGATGACAGCTTTATTTTGACTTTTTCTAGTCAAATTTGACTAGAAAAGTAGATGACAGCTGTATTTCTCCATATTTCTCCAAAGAACAATATGGTCAAGTACATCAAAACAAAGTTCCACACTCTGGTACAGGCTTTTGTATTAGTTACTTTATATTGTTGTGACTAAAAAATGTCAAAAAGAAGAAAAAAAAAAGAAAAAGAAAGATGACATCATGAACTTTGCAGGTAAATGGATGGAACTAGAAGAAATTATGCTAAGTGAAGTAACACAGTCCCAGAAAAAGAGGACATATGGCGTCCCTCATTTGTGGATGCTAGTACAAAATCCTTAGTTGCAAGGCGAACTGAGCATTGTCTTGTTATATTTCTTTTTTATATGAAAGCAGAAGTATGGTTAAAAGGTGAATCGCTTAATGGGCTTAAAAATTAACCTACTACTTATGTTCAGATTTTGTAATATTGGTATATCGGTGGAGTATATGTACACATATTTTGAAGTAATGTGCAATTCAAGGGAAAAATGTGGCAAAAAAGACAGAAAAATGCAAGACATGTATGGCAGAATGCAGGAACAGGGGTGGGGTGGGAGCATGGAAAGAGGAATGTGTCTAAATTGAACTGAGTAATGATGTATGAAATATGCGAAATGTCAATAAAATATTTTTAAAAAAGAATATGGGGTTTTTCACCATACATTAGTTTATGATTAAATATGTAACATGACACTAATGTAAGAACCTACACATGAAGGATCCCTGTAAGAAGTAAACTGAGGTCCCTGAGATTCATTTTGAGCCAATTTTGTACATTAGAGCAAACGTGGAAACAGCAGGAGCAGGTTAAAGCACTAGAAAGCCTGAGATTCTTCTATGTATCCAATGCCCTTGACAAAGAAGTCGATTGGATTAGAGTTCCTTCCACTCAGCAGAAGAGGGAAAATATGCAAGTGTAGTACCATAAACAGTGACCACTGAAGAGAGCAGTGTGGCCTAATACTCCAGAAAAAACATAGTACAAAATGTCAACTTTGTTGTTTAGACTGTGAGAGCCAAAACCAAATTTGTATCAACTATCAGAAAACATCTTGGAAACAGAAATATGTAAATCTCTTTCCACCATTTTACATGACTATTGGATCATGGAAAAATCTCAAACTCCTTTAATTTATGTTTAGTACATTGAAATTCTTATCTTTGAAACAGGAGAGACTGTTTCAACAGTATTTTATGCCTTTGTGGGATTAATTTTAAAATATATTTAAGAAAATATGTTTGGGGCTGGACACATGGCTCAGAGGTTAAGAGCACTGACTGCACTTGCAGAGGACCTGGGTTCGATTCCCAGAACACACATGGCAACTAAGCACTCCAGAGGCAGAGGCAGGTGAATCCCTGTGAATTCAAGGCCAACCTGGTCTACAGAGTGATTCCAGGCTATCTGAGGTTATAGGGAAACCCTATCTCAAAAAGACCAGAAAAAAAGAAGATATAAGTTTAAGAAATGGTGTTTTTCATTTTGGTTGTGTTCTATTGAGTGAAGCAATGCAAATACGATTTTAATTAGGATAACTTTTCATTTCAGACCTGGGAAATATTTCTTTAACTGCTTTAAGAATATGGTCTACTGCCCATTTCCCCATTTCCATGCTGGATTTTTGTCTGCTTTAGTTTGCATGAGTCTTGGGGGAGGGGGTGGTAAGATGGTATGGATGGGGAAGACCGTATCAAAGTGAATGAGATTTACTGAGATATTCTTCATGAAACACAAAAATTCAATTAAAGATTTACAAATACAAAAGTTCAAAAAAGAATATGGCCTGTTATTGATAAGCCAAGATAACATCCATATAAATGGCACAATTAATGCAGAATACTTTAGTACATTCCTCTTTTCAAATAAAATCAGGAATTTCTCAAAAGAGAATGAATATAGAAAGGATAAAAGAATACAGATTAGAAGGAAGTAGGGGAGCTAGAAAAATTAAAAATAAAATAATGTAACGTGGTCAATGACAATGTTTTCATTTTCCACAGCCAGGAGCAAACATGATTGATCCCAAATGGGACCAGGATTAGTGTGCTTGCAGCATGTCCACAAAGAGAAGCCTGGCATTTTGGTGAATTGGTACAATCTAGAAACAGAGGATGCAATCTTGTAACAAGTTCACAGTATAGCACTGCTCTGCTGACTGACTGAAAATCCTGAAAACACAGCTCTGAAATGGAAAATGTCTGAGCTTCAAATATATATATATATATATATATATATATATATATATGACTGGTCCAGCAATGAGAGCTGCCAATGAATAGTTGATTTTTGAGCTAACCTCTCCAGAAAAGGACAATTCACATTTATTTAAACTGATTGATCATTACTTATCACAATGCTAACAGGCATTCCTCAAAAATAGTTTTAATTGAATGAATGTTGAAAAACATTGCCTGAGGCAAGCAGCACATATCTGTTACCTTGACTGCATGTGCATACAAATGTGTATGCATAGACACCTCAGTTTATGTCCTTACATCAATGTATTTATCCCAGGTATCAAAGTACTCTGAGTAACAGGAATGCACAGAGCAGGCTATAGTTTTAGTGACTTGGATGGAGAGAATGAGCCAAGAAATTCCTGTTTATTACTACATTTTCGCTAGATAATATGCTCTATTTGGACCTATTATATATAAATATAAATACAGCAGAGATGAGCACATGAAAGAAAAAGGAATACACACATGTGAAACACAAAGGAAGTAAATTATGTACATCTTTGTAAATGAACAGGGAACAGTAAAGAAAAAAGACTCGGGGCTGGAGAGATGGCCTAGCGGTTAAGAGCGCTGACCGCTGTTACAGAGGACCCGGGTTTGATCCCCAGCACCCACATGGCGGCCGAGAACCGTCTGAAACTCCAATTCCAGGAGAACTCCAGTTCCAGGGGAATCTGAGACCCTCTTCTGACCTCCGCGGCATTGCACGACACGGGTGCACAGACTTGCATGCAGACAGTACATTCATACACACACAGAAATAAATAAAATTAATAAAAAAATTAAAAAAAAAGAAAAAAGACTCAAGTTTCACTATAAAAATGGAATCAATGTATTCCCCGTTTTAGCAAATTCTGCCTTCAAATACTTTGCAGGTCAAAGCTGTGATAGTGGAAGTCATTAACTGTGGCAATAAACTAGAAAAATGCACATTGCACCAAAGTCCAAACAGCTAACTCTGCATCAAAGCTTTGGAGAAAAAAAAAAAAAAAGGAATTTCCTGTACTAATTTTTCCTGAGATTAATGAGTAGATTGAACTCAACTTCACATTTATTGTTATATAAGATGGAAATTTATCTGTATGTCCATTTACTTTACCTTTGATTCTTTTCTCTAGTAGTGAAGTTCCAATTTCTCACATGAGCTGATTTGTGGGCTATATTTTTGGAGTAGAAGGTGAGGTCAAACACATGTGTGGGGGACAGTGTTTAAGTAGGGATCTACTTCAGGAGAAATTGCAGAGAAACCATATAGCTCCAGAGCAAATGTATTTTCTTTCTGTAGCAGCAGTTCTGGGCTTCCTGAGCTTGGCTTGTAGCCATTAACAGACATGAATGTGATCAAAATATCTCACCGCTTTAATTTGTTGCGATTGATTTGCATGGTAATGCTGATAACGCCATCCTACTTAGTTGCTGCAAATTGTATTTGACAATTAGATAACATACTTCCTTTCTCCATAGAGACCTTATGCTGAACATGATTGTTTACATACTTTCTCTTATGTAATCTTCATTCAGTTCTGACAAGTGG
Source organism: Rhizomys pruinosus (assembly GCA_009823505.1). Lineage (NCBI taxonomy): Eukaryota > Metazoa > Chordata > Mammalia > Rodentia > Spalacidae > Rhizomys > Rhizomys pruinosus. Next base: position 868,263 of record VZQC01007165.1, on the reverse strand, counting down.
TAAATATCATCATCAATTTGAAGATGATAACCATGGAGACACTGCAAGAGTTTCCAGAATTACAAGACTGATAGTGAAAGCTGGGGATCAGAATCCCAGGGATGTGATTCCAAAGCTCCTTTGTATAGTTAATAGTAGGAGCAGTCATTTGATAGAAAATCCTATGTAGGAAAGAGCATCAAATTCATTTTTCAATATAAACATAAGTTCTATGTTTTTAATGACACCGAGCCAAGATTTAGAAGAACTTCAAAGTTATCAATTTGCTCAGAGCACTATAAAATAACACATCATGGGCTGGAGAGATAGCCTAGCGGTTAAGAGCACCGACGCTCTTGCAGAGGACCCGGGTTCGATCCCCAGCACCCACGTGGCGGCTAAGAACCGTCTGTAACTCCAATTCCAGGAGAACTCCAGTTCCAGGGGAATCTGAGACCCTCTTCTGACCTCCGCGGCATTCCACCACACGGGTGCACAGACCTGCATGCAAACAATACATTCATACACATACAAAAATAAATAATAAAAAAAAATAAAATAAAATAACACATCATTATATGGCTTTATCAAGATATAGAAGTTTTTTTAATTTTTTAATTAATTTTATTTATTTCTGTATGTGTATGAATGTACTGTCTGCATGCAAGTTTGTGCACACGTGTCGTGCAATGCCACGGAGGTCAGAAGAGGGTCTCGGATTCCCCTGGAACTGGAGTTCTCCTGGAATTGGAGTTAAAGATGGTTCTCAGCCGCCATGTGGGTGCTGGGGATCGAACCTGGGTCCTCTGTAAGAGTGGTCGGCGCTCTTAACCGCTAGGCCATCTCTCCAGCCCAAGATATAGAAATTTAACAAATGTTCTTATAGCTAAAGTGGTATAAGCACATCTATGTTATAAGGTTAATGAGAACATATACACCAAATTATCATACCCTCTTAAGGATAAAAATAAAGATAAATATGAATAAAGATTATAAAGCAAAGCAAATGTATCAGTCACTTTTCTCATCACTGAGACCAAACACTCAATGGAAATAATCAAAGGAAAGCAAGGCTGACTTTGACTTTAGCTCAGTTTCAAAGTGTCTAGTACATGATTCCTTGGTTTCATGAGCCTGGGAAAAATATCCTGGTGGCAGGGGCTTGGGGAAAAGATGTTCTTTACTTTTTGGTAGACATATGCAGAGAGCGAGACAAGAAGTACCCAGGGAAAAAACACAGCGACTCACCCTAGCAAATTATTCTGTCCAGGTAGGCTCCACCTCTTAAAATTTCTAGTACCATCAGAAATGGTATGCCCAGTTGGGGCAAAAACATTCTAATCATAAGCTGTGGGGGCCTTTTCATATTCAAACCACAACAACCACTCAAGGAAGGAGACTGGTTTTGAGAGAAATTGAACTCTGAAAATGCTAGTGATGTACCAGAATAGGAAGAGTCAGCTAACAAGACAGTAAAAGGCATTGTTTGTTATAGGAGCCAGGAATGCTGTGTGAGCATAGGGACTTCTAAAAGAGAAGGATTTTCTGTCTGTCTTGGAGGGTAAAGGAAGACATGCTAGCCAATTTACATTTAAAATCAGGTATATTCTTACACCGTCACCATAAAAAGATTCTGATGGGAAACATACACACCTAGACATCAATTCATATTTAATCTATGAAAGCCACCTGTAACAGGACCAGATTCTGTTACTTTGGAGAAATGTGTTGAAAATTTTGTCTAGAAACTTAATTATGACATCTACGAAGACTTGAATTTTCTAAATTCTTGCATGACATATTTTGTGAAAACCAAGGCATTTAATTAATGAATAATATTCACTTGAACTCTTCAGTGTTATAGCCCCCAGTTAAATGAAGAGAAAAAGCTAATTCCAAAGGACAGAAGTAATGAGTAGAAATTCTTAACTAGAAGAAGGAAATTCAGGCCTTCTGATTTAGGCAAGGCACTTGGAGATAAGCATTGAAGCCAGAGTTCAGACATCAGGTTGATTTGGTTTCAGAACATATGTTGCTGTGCTGCTTAGTCTTTGTCAACTTGACACAAACCAGAATCACCTGGGGAGACAGAACCTCAGTTGAGAAATTCCCTCCTTCCATCAGATTGGTCTGTGGCTCTGTGAGGTATTTTCTTTTCTCTTGTTTTTATTATTTTTTGTTCCCTCCCATTTGTATTGCTCCAAAATATGCCTATATCATACGGCACATATATACCAAAATTATGACCTCTGAAAATAAACTGCATGATAATTTCAAAACATGTTTAGGAGTTCACATTTTCCCTTTAATTTTACAATACTCGAAAATATGTGAGGCATTTTCTTAACTGCTAATTATTATAGAGGGCCCAGCACAGTGTTGTGCAGTGCCACCCCTGAGCAAGTGACCCTGGGTTATATAACTGGGATGCCTGCAAGAAGAGAGGTGATAAGGCCCTGCTGCCGAAGACCTGACATGCACGTGTACAGATGGTCTCTGAAATACCAGAGAGTGTTACCAAAGGCCACTAAACCAATAAAGCAAATACGGGTCTCCTTGAGTCAAGCAAGACTCCACCGTCAGCACCACCTACACCTCACCTGCCTGGAAATACTGTGCAGCAGAGGCAGACATATGCCTGTATATTCCAAATCTAATTGGCTATTGGCTCTTTCCTTGGAGGAATAACCCATGGGCCACAAGCTTACATCCTCTACAGGTTAGGAGATGTTATAAGCCACAGTAAGACCCTGTCATATTTAACAGGAAAAAAAATGCAATTCATGGATTAACATACCATCCAAACATATGTGTCTATACCAAAGTAACCTACCATAACTATTAGTGCTGTTTAAATACCTATATATCTAATTGCTTGTGCTTCATTAGTAGGATCGAAAGGTTATTCCTGGACAAACTGTCAGCCCATGAAAGGAAACAGCCAGAATTGACCAGAGTCCAAGACAACAGATCCAGATAAAGTAGACTGTTATGCTTCCCATCCACCTGTGCCCTTTTTAACCTAGGGAACAATCTCATGCTGAAGAGGCGTTCATGGGTAGAATGTAAGAACTGTGATTGGGGTGAATAGTAAAACGTACAGCAATATAGTCTGGACACTCATTTGATCAACTTGATTTGGAATATACAAGCCCCCCCCCCCCCCCGCTGGATGGTGGGGCTGAAGGGGTTTGGACACAACACCTACAAATTGGTTTTACATGAGGGATGCTTGTACTCATAAAATTAAAATGCGACTTAGTGTGCATGAAAGAAAAACAAGAGGAATGAATAAAGAACGAAACTAGAGAAAGCATCTGCGAGGGCAATTCAGATCCTATGCTGTCATAGAGTGCAACTGATCTGAAGAGTGAGCAAGATCTGGAGAGGTCGGACGGGAGAGAAAAGAAAGAGTCGCACTGGAACCCTAAATATGGAGAAGAAATGAGATGTAATAGAGAGTGAAATACACAAAGCAAAATCCACGTGGTCACAATCCAGATTAAGCAATATTAGAGACTTATGACGCGAGTGAAGAGTAGACGACGAGAAAAAGAGTATCATACATAGAAAAAAAGAGGGAAGAGAGAGCGGCAGCTGATCAAGGCTCTCTACTTCAACAGAGCAGTGCGGTGCAAACCAGTAAGCAGCATTCCTCCACAGTCTCTGCTTTAGTTCCTGCTTCCAGGCTCCTGCTTCCAGTTCCTGCCTTGGATTCTCGGTCCAAGTGATAACTGATATGGCAATTGTAATTGATGGCCCAGAGGAAGTAGCCTTCAATCGTCCAATTCTCCTGCTGGTGTCATTAGTTGGTATGGAGGACATCAAATAGGGTATAAGACGCTAGAACAGGGTTCCATGAAGCAACTGATCCGAAGTCAAGTTATGGTAGCCTGGGACAGTGCCCACATTAAGTAATAACGACTTCGTGTCTTTTGCAAGATCAATATTAATATAAAGCTGCAGGATGAAGGAGAGGAANCACAACAGCCTACAAATTGGTTTTACATGAGGGATGCTTGTACTCATAAATTATCACTTATTGCTAAAAAATGAAAAAAAAAACAGAGAAAGATGCAGGACAGTTATGGCAGAATGCATGATCTGGGGTGGGGTGGGGTGGGGTGGGACGGGGGAGGGAAAGGGAAATATGCCTGAACTGAATTGGAAAATGATGTATGAAATACACAAAGCATCAGTGAAAAAAAATAAAAGATTGAGTAAGAGAGAGAGAGAAAGAAAAAAAAAAAGAGAAAGGCAGCTGATCAAGGCAGTGGGTGCAAACCAGTAAGCAGCATTCCTCCACATTCTTTGCTTCAGCTCCTGCTTCCAGGTTCCTGCCTTGGCTTCTCTCAGTGATAACTGTGCAATGGGAAATGCCAGAGGAAGTAGGCCCTTTTATCCCCAAGTTTCTTTGGGGTCATTGTGTTTATAGCAGCAATAGGAAAACTAGAACAGGTGATGAAGCCTGACCGAGTAAGTTAGGGGAAGTCCCACATTAAGTAATACGCTTCTTTCTTTTCAAGTTATATGTATATGAGCTGCAGGATGTAGAGAGAAACCCCACACTCAGCAAGGAGGATTCTACATAGCAGCAGTTCAGCAATGTCAGAGGACATATCTTGGAATGAGAGCTCTGAATGGACTACCTTGCAGTGAGTCTACACAGAGTCCCTGAAGCACATAGAAAAAAATGGCAAGGAGGTGAATTTATTCTAAACTTCTCCCCTGATTCCTAGGGTAGAACATATCCTTCCAAATCTTATTAGGAACATAAGAAAAATCTGTGTTGAGGCCCATTGGGTTGCCTTGGAATGACCTTCAGAGAGAGTAGTATTACCATGCAGCTGAAGTTGCAGGTGAGACAACTCAAATCAGGGTACTAGATGGAAGAAAGGCCTAATCTAGAAGCTGTATATCATCTGTGAAAGAAGAGGCAGACCCCAAAGGGGAAAGGCTGGGAGTGCCATGGTATTCCTCCAATACCTAGTTTGACCAACAGGAACTACACATGTAGAACACCAAAACTGAGTGGAATCAAAAAGTGGCTCAGTAGGCCCCCACCATTACAAAATAAGTGAGGAAAAAAGCATACATCTAGAAGACAGCCTGTGTCTTCTTTTCTTAACATTATGTTAAGAAAGCATCTAAGGGGGGTGGGGGGAGAAGTTTATGTAGCTTAGTCTTGCAGGTTCAACGGCATGACAGAAGCATCAATTCAGTTCCTGTGAGGATATTATATGGAAGGTAGGAAGAAGGGGAAACCCACCCCAAAAGGGGAGATCATATGATGAGCAAGGGATACACAGAGGGTAAAGGCCCTGTTCTTATTTTATCAACGTGTTCCCAGGGGAAACTATGAGGGTCCCAGGAGAACTGCAGTAATCACCTACGTAGGCAGTTTTCCCAGAGATTTCCCAGTAGGTTCCAACTTTCAAAGGTCCTATCATCTCTCATATGGCTCCACTGGGGCCCAGGCTTCTAGGATGGGAAATTTAGAGGACACATTGAAGCCATATGCAAACTCTAGCCAACCTAAGGAAGGAAGGGAAGCTTGCTTCCCTTTTACAGGGATAACTGCCTTGATGAAGGGGAGTGAGGAGGAAATAACAGAGTGAAATTCTCAGTTTGAATAAACTCCATAGTTTCTTGCGACTCTTGTGTAATGTTTTGAAAAACAGCAACAAAAAGACTTAAATAAGGATAAGGTTTTTTAGAATAATACATTTCTTTTCTACCTGCCAGGATGGTAAGACTCGTGAAGATATTTAGAACATTTATAGAAAAGAAAAAGGGTGGCATATCTGCCTTAGAGTTTATAAAATTTCAACCCTTCTACATATGTCAGGCCCAGATGTGAGGAAACACCTTTTCTTTCTTTTTCTACATTTAGCACTTTATGAATTTAGTAATTTTCCTACAGACAGTGTAAGTGAGATGTACCAAACAGTCTCCTAGACTTCTGGCATTGGGCTACATTGTTACACTCATTTTCCCATCATCCCTGGGAAATGCTCCTGGCATATGACCCAAACTGTGTAAAACTCTCTATGAAGAGGTCACTAGTCTTCCAGTTCCCATACTGTAATGTAAACAACCAGATTGGGCAAGAATTTCCTAGGATTGCAAAAAGCAGGGTTATTCCAGTTCCAGGGGAACCTGAAATCTGCTTCTGACCTCCACGGCATTGCACGACATGGGTACACAGAACTGCATGCAGACAGTACATGCATACACATAAAAAAATAAATAAAAAATTAAAAAAGCAGGGTTATGCATTATTACACAAGCTGTGTTTAGAATATCCTAGAGATTCAAAGCTAAATTCCTCTATAAAGAGGAAGCAGCCCAAAATGTGTAAGAGTATTTGTTCTGTTATACATAAAAATAGGAACGGTAAGTGAATAAAAATCAAGGGGTACAGGAAATTCTGTGGCTCATGTCAGAATCTCTTTAAATACAGTCTACAACTGTAGAATTAACATTCTTTGAATCTCAAGAGAAATGCAGATTCTTGGTGTAATCATAGCATAAATGTTTAAAACACATCCACATTGCTTTTCTCATTTAGTCTTCAAAATAGTGCTGTGGTGCATGTGTTCCCATCTCTGGTGTTCAAAATAGAAATAAGTTTCAGGGAGGTTGTTATGTGTGCAGATATCTTGCCTGGAAATGCAGAGATATCCTGGTAATTTCACCCATGTGTTTATCTCTATGTAAACTATCTATAACCTTTCTGAGCCACAACTTCACCATCCTTAGAACTGATAATTATCAACATTTGGAATTGCTATGACAATAGTGAAAACAATGCTTAATATAGATAGGAAAATAGCTACCGTTATTAATGCTATTGTTAGCTGAGTGTCTAGTCTCATTTATGGCCAACATTAACAGAAGTGGCAGGTACTTGAGCAGCATGTGCTGAGATTAGGAAATCTACCAGTGTCAAGAGATAATATCATAAATTTCATGTGTTTCGATATCTTGGTCATTATTGTTATTTGGCACATTTTATTCTATGGGATCAACTAGTGATATTTATGATATGGTTAATCATTGTAAGCATAGTTTTTATTATATAGCAATATTCTCCTATTTGCTCTGTTACAAATATCTGTTGGTATCATATAAAGCACATGATTTCATGTGTGCCAAATGACATATGAAGTGCTTGATATATGGTAATATATTTCAGAAGCACATTTTTGGCAGTGATCTTATTGAAGGCTCTTTGCTTCCCTGTGTATTTATAAAATTGTCTACTGTTTCCACTTAACTAAACTTAGTTAATAAATATTCATCTAGCCTGTTCAGCCATCAAGAGGACTGGGTTCTGCTTCACTATTTACATGTAGGTTGGTCACACCGTTCCTACTAAACACTCTCCTTCCTTTCTGCCAGAGGGATATGCATCTTTGTACTGAAATTCTCCTTGACTAATGATCATTCATGCCATACTTTTTGCACTGAGGTATAACTGTGTGTGAAGAAGTTGTCCACAGCTGAACTCCATGCAATATTGTAAACTGTTCTTTCAAGCAGCATCACAATACTGTTTCCTTTTTCTCCTATCAAAAATCATTTTCATTAATTCTCACCTGTGGGTCACCCTTCTATTGAATGTGTTCAACTGACATACTATTTGCAGGGGCCTGTGGGTACTTGTTTGTAAATTTGGGGGTTTTCATTGTTTCTGAGTACGTATAACATAAAATGGGTTAAAAGTATGCTTGTAAATAATTTTCCAATATAGTAACAATAATTAGGAGACTAAATATTCTATGTTAAACTGTAACTGAAGTTCTTACTTAAATTAACAAGATGTAGGTCTCAAATCACACTAATGTTGATTGCTTTGGTTATCATTTTTGTTGTTGTTGTTGTTTTTGAAACAGGGTCTCCCTGTACCCTCAGCTCGCCTGGTACTCACCAATGTAGGCTAGGCTAGCCTGAAACTCCAGGAGATCTGCCTATTTCTACCTCTGAAGTACTGGGAATAAAGGTGTTTCCTACCAGCTGGGTATGGTGGCACATGCCTTTAATCCCAGCACTCTGCAGGCATAGGCAGGCCGATCTCTGTGAGCTCAAGGCCAGCCTGGTCTACATAGAGAGCTCCAGGCCAGCTGAAACTAAAGGGAGACCCTGTCTTAAAAATACCAAAAAAAAAAAAAAAAAAAAGGTGTGTGCTACCATGTCAGGCTTATATCTGCTAATATAATAATGTGTGTGTGTGTGTGTGTGTGTGTGTATCCAGAAAACTAGTATCCAGTGCATTCTCTCCTGTAAGATGTAGGAAAAAAATTGAACACTTCAAAAGCTAATTGTCACAGCCTATAATCAGAATCTAAAAATGAAATCTACTAATAATCAGGCTTTGCGACTAGATTTAGAATACTAAAAACGTCTGGCCTAAATAAGATGCCCTCCCACTGACCCTCACTCACTGACTGACGACATATGTGGAAATCATGGTTTTTCCTTCCCTATACTTTCAAATTTACTTTTAGATTCTTCTTTTTTTTAAATTAATTTTTATTGATGCTTTGTACATTTCGTACATCATCTTCCAATTCAGATCAGGCATATTTCCCTTTCCCTTCCCCCCAACCCCACCCCATCCCAGATCATGTATTCTGCCGTAACTGTCTTGCATCTTTCTCTGTTTTTTTTTTTTTTTTTTTTTTTTTTTGCTATAAGTGATAATCCATGAGTACAGGCATCCTACGTGCAAAACCAATCTGCAGGCTGTTGTGCCCAAACCCCCACAGCCCCACCATCCAGTGGGGGGGTGACAGGTTGTTTGTTCAATCAAGTTGATCAAATGAGTGTCCAGACTACATCGCTGTAGTTTCACCATTCACCCCAATCGCAGCCTTTACATTCTACCACGCCCCCTCTTCCGCAGATTGTTCCCTAGGCTTAGAAAAGGGGCACAGGTGGATGAGAAGTAAAACAGTCCCCTCTCTCTGGAGCTGTTGACTTGGACTCTGGTCAATTCTGGCTGTTTCCTTTCATGGGCTGACAGTTTGTCCAGGAGTAAACTTTCGATCCTACTGATGAAGCACAAGCAATTAGATATATAAGTATTTAAGCAGCACTAATAGTTATGGTAGGTTACTTTGGCATAGACACATATGTTTGGATGATATGTTAATCTATGAGTTACATTTTTCCCCCGTTAAATATGACAGGGTCTTACTGTGGCTTATAACATCTCCTAACCTGTAGAGGATGTAAGCTTGTGGCATCAGCCATGGGTTATTCCTCCAAGGAGAGAGCCAATAGCCAATTAGATTTGGGATATACAGGCACATGGCTGCCTCTGCTGCACAGTATTTCCAGGCAGGTGAGGTGTAGCTGGTGCTGACGGTGGAGTCTTGCTTGACTCAGGGAGACCCGTATTTGCTTCATTGGTTTAGCGGCCTTTGGCAACACTCTCTGGCATTCCAGAGGCCATTTGTACACTTGCATGTGCGGTCTCAATACATCCCTCCCATGTTAACGTCCGGTCTTCGGCAGCAGGGTCTTAATCGCCTCTCCTCCTGAAGGTATCCCAACTTAGGGGCAAGGAACCCTTACCTTTTGTGGGGCCTTGGATCCCCTGGCCAACACCCCCCCTGGTAGAACAATCCATTGCTGATGTCAGAGCTCCTGCATTAATATACTTTGCCTAAGTGCATAGCCCTAGGACTTTATTATTATATTTGGTTCTGAACAGAGTATAATCCTTTTCACAGTTCCTATGTCTATTAGTCAATTAAAGAAGGCGTTTTTAGCAGTTTTATAAGAGATTACCTCTATAATAGTTGTCTCCAATTTACAGTTGGAGAATGACCTCATCATCGTCATATTTCTCCTTGTTCTATGGAGGGGTAGGCAAGAAAGTCTCTCATATCAAAACCTTTGTGGCACCTAGAAGGTATAAGTTTCATTAGGACTCATTATAAATAGTTGTTACATGTAGGATCCTATATCAACCCTAGATAAAGAATAAAGGCTTATTCTGCACACAAAACCCACCAGATAAAAGTAAATAAGCCATATGTATTGAGATCTGAATTTGCTAGCTTCTCATAATCTGGGTTTAAGGATTTTCCTAAATTCTAAAACTCAATTTCTTTTTAAAATGAGATTAAAGATATAGCAGATTATTAGATATTATTATTATTAGATATTATTATATTATAATATTATCAGATATTATTCTTATAAAATATATAGCAGATTATTACATTACCAGATATAAGCCTGGCATGGTAGCACACACTGTTTTATGGGTATTTTTGAGACAGGGTCTCCCTTTAGTTCCAGCTGGCTTGGAGCTCTCTATGTAGATCAGGCTGGCCTTGAGCTCACAGAGATCAGCCTGCTTGTGCTTCTAGAGTGCTGGGATTAAAGGCGTGTGCCACCAAAACTAGCTGGTAGGAAACACCTATATTCCCAGTACTTCAGAGGTAGAAATAGGCAGATCTCCAGGAGTTCAATGCTACCCTAGCCTGCATGGTGAGTTCCAGGCCAGCTGAGGGAAAACGGAGACCCTGCTTCAAAAACAACAATAACAACAACAAATATCATGACCAAAGCAATCTACATTAGTGTGATTTGAGACCTACATCTTGCTAATTTAAGCAAGAACTTCAGTTACAGTTTAGCATAGAATATTTAGTCTTCTAAGTATTGTTACTATATTGGAAAATTATTTATAAGCATACTTTAACCCATTTTATGTTATATCTACCTGTGTGTGTGTATGTGTGTGTGTGTGTGTAAATCTGTGTGTATAGACATAGCACTACATAGGATGTACATATGGTGAGAATACACCCTGATAAACTAGTTATAGGTTGAAAGTATGCTAAATTTGAAATGCATTTAATACAACTAACCCACTGAATAGAGAAGCTTAGCAATATGGTGTACTGTAGAAAATTGTTGGTTTAGGTTCATAATAACTGGGTGGATGCCTTGGATCTATGATTGCTTCTGCCATGAAAGTATCATTTATTATTTACCTGGGGAAAAACAACATTAAAAGTTCAAAGAATGGTTTGTAATAGACACATATTATTCTGTAGCATCATAATTAAGAAAATAGCAGAGGGGCTGGAGAGATGGCCTAGTGGTTAAGAGTGCTGACTGCTCTTGCAGAGGACCCGGGTTCAATCCCCAGCACCCACATGGCGACTGAGAACCATCCATAACTCCAATTCCAGGAGAACTCCAGTTCCAGGGGAATCAGACGCCCTCTTTTGAGCTCCGCGGCATTGCACGACACGGGTGCACAAACCTACATGCAGACAGTACATTCATACACATAAAATAAATAAATAAATTTAAAAAATTAAAAAATAGAAAATAGCAGAATCACAGCAAGTCACGGATAATGTATACAAATGCACGCACATGCTGTGTATATATACATATATATGCAAACACACATACACACATACATATGTATATACATATATATTTAGACACACGTATGTGAAGTATGCATTCCCATGTATATTCCTCCAGCATTGTCAGTTGTGGTACTTCTGAAGGGATGGAGCCATTCTGATTGGACATCAAGAGCTGCATTCCAGAAATGTGTTCTTTACCATTCACTCAGTGAGTTAAAGGGAGACTCTTGAGTATATAACTGTGCCTATAACACAGTCTCAGGGAAAATTAGGTTCCAGTACATTCTAAGTATTCTTTAATTTCATATGAGATAAAGGGGTTTCTTTGCTATGGCAACTCATTTTAATGTCATTTCTAAAATATACAAAAGCAACGGGAAGTCAGCACAGACCCCTTCAATAACACAGAGCAGATGGCACTTGAAGCTTTTGAGAAGCAGGAGGATAAAATGTACCCCTCCCTTACAGTAGACCTTTCATTTCAGGACAGACAGTGATGCAGGTTTAAAAATGACTCTGGGTGTTATATATAGGAAGTACAATATGTTCCAATTTGACAACAGGAATGCTATTCTTTTGAAAGAAAATAGAAATGCAAGGGCTCTCCCAATTATATATTTTTAAATTTTTTATTGAGGTTTTGTATAGTTTATGCATCTGTTCTTAATCAAATATGGACTTCCTCTTCATCCATATTTTTTTTTAATTTTTTTTTTTTGCATGTGTATGAATGTATTGTCTGCATGCAGGTCTGTGCACCCGTGTCGTGCAATGCAGCTGTCAGAAGAGGGTGTCAGATTCCCCTCGAACTGGAGTTCTCCTGGAATTGGAGTTTCAGACGGTTCTTAGCCGCCATGTGGGTGCTGGGGATTGAACCCGGGTCCTCTGCAAGAGCGTCGGTGCTCTTAACCGCTAGGCTATCTCTCCAGTCCCCTTCATCCATATTTTTAAGAAGACAAGTGACTTGGTAGGACAAGAGAAATATCTCATCGACAGAGGCTTTGTGTAAGGACTACCTAAGGCAATGTCCAGTAAAAACTGAGTTCATTTAGCCAAGCAATGATTTAACTCATGAGCCATTCCAGAGAATTCCCTGCTTGTTTGAAGGTCTTAATTTAGCAGTGGTTAGAATATCAAACAATGGATCTACTTGGTGGGTAAATAAGTGACTAAGAATGTATTCTCTATTGTGTTTATGGAGTGTGGATGGGCACCTACCTGATATAGTCAGAGCTGAGCCTCAGGTTTTCATGATTATTTCTTTAACTTGCATGTTGTTCCTCATTTGAATGTTGGATTAGGGTCATGTATTCGGCCAAATATCCCCAACCTAGGGTCCACTTTCAGAATTATACCATTAGGATTATTTTGTGGGAAGCATCTTGAGAATGAGTGTAACTAAAAGCCACCCCCTGCCCAGGGTGGCTATGAAATATAATTTAGGGTGAGTTTCTTCAGGGTAGTACATACCTATTAACTCCAGTTTAAGATAGGCTTTGGTTACTGAAAGCACTTACTTGAGCTATGTTTTACTATTGTTATTACAAAATAAGTTCATTGTAACTTGTCTTATCAGATGGGAGAACATTAAAGTGCTTATGAAGCACTATTTTGTGAAATTATAACAAGGAAGGCACTAGCCCCTTCATGATCACAATGACAACTTAACCTTCTGAAAGGTATGTCTCCTTGTTTATATCAGATAAATTATTTCTGAGATCTTGGCATTAAGATGATAAAGTTAAGTGTCTACTCTCTCTTAATAGGCTTTAGAAAGAAATGGAGAGATGGATATCACAACTTTGGTAGGACTGACCTTTTACATTAAGTGAAGGACAATTGAAACAAGTTGTTCTATCTTAAAATAAGTAAAATTGTTGATGATCCAACAGAAATCTTTCCTGGGATCAATTTTTATCAAGTGGCTATTTAGTGCTTTCTTTTAAGTGAATATTTTATCACATTTCTAAAATTTATAAAGAGTTATTAAAAGAACAGGATGTCCCTTGTTAAATATTCACAGGGGGCTTGGACTCATGGTTCAAAGAAATTAAGTTTATATCCACCATAAGCTAGATATTTTTCCCCACTTTGAACTCTGAATTCTATATTGTGTTTGTTCCCACTGACACTTAAATTGAAGGATAAAATGGTGAGTTTCCATTCTGCTTCCCCATAATGATGTATTCTTAGCTGAGCTTAGGTGAGAAATTTGAATGTTTCAGAAAACCAGATTGCTTTTTTTTTTGCCTCAGGGACCAAACTGGCACAACACAGATAGTATATCATTCTAAAAAAAAAATTATACGTGCTTACAGTATTAGATTTTGTTTGAGCCTTTTATTTCTTCTCAACAGATTTTTCACAGCCACAATACTGGAGGCTGTTTCTGAAAACTGCTAATTTTTAAAAATAGACCAGTCAACCAAATTAGCAGGATGACTGAAGGAGAACTTTATTAGGGAGTGAACAGCCATAAGGCCTCAATAAATCTTTTCAGTCATCTGAAAAAGAAAATGAAAAGCTAGGAGGGATGGGGGGATGTACGATTAGTTCAAATGTATTCTTACATCCACAGAAAACAAATGTTTGATTTTGTATAAGTCTCCATGAAACTTCATTTCCACAGACTAAACCTTTTCTTACCTGAGGAGGACAATCATTTTCTGTGATAACTAAGATGTAGAATCGTCCTGTCTGCTTGTGAGTGATCTATTTAAACATATTTACCACCCTGCACCAAACTTCTCCTCATCAATAACAATTATAAGTACTCCAAATATGTGTGTGATATGCAAGACCTTATGTTATAGTCATTTTAGTGTCTCCATTTTCCATGTAAGTCTATGAGTTCCTTCAAAGCAGGGCTTGAATCTCTCCTTTTTGCCTCTATGCAGGTGCTTGATAAACATTTATAATATTGAAAAAAGAAAGTATTTTTCTCTGAAAGTACAATTTTCTTTATTTTCAAAAGTATCTAAGTTCTCTTACAGATTATGAAAGCAATATTCTGGGCATAGCATATCCCGAACACTCAGTAAATGTTTGCTGAATTGAATTGATTATCTCTCACAAAACTGCACCATCAGATCAGTATAAACTTACCTGTCAAACAAGGCTTCATGGAAAGCTTTTATAGAATACTGTGAAAGTCAATGATAGGAGACAAATTTTATCTGCAGTATCAAAGGAGGTTTTTATGAACAAGTGATATTGGAGCCAGGAAAATAAAAATTAATAGGCAAGGGTGGTCACAGTGGGGGCATATGAAAAAGGTGGGTGCATAGTAAGCAGAAGAAAGAGTATAATCAAATGATCTTGGCAGATATGATATGGATTCATTAAAGAAAATGCTAAAGTCCAAAGTTGCTGGAACATTAAGTAGGAAAAATTGTTTTTTTTTTAAATTAATTTTATTTATTTCTGTATGTGTATAAATGTACTGTCTGCATGCAAGTTTGTGCACCCGTGTCGTGCAATGCCGCGGAGGTCCAAAGGGGGTGTCGGATTCCCCTGGAACTAGAGTTCTCCTAGAATTGGAGATTCAGACGGTTCTCGGCCGCCATGTGGGTGCTGGGGATCGAACCCGGGTCCTCTGCAAGAGCGGTCGGCGCTCTTAACCGCTAGGCCATCTCTCCAGCCCTGGAAAAATTGTTTTAAAGAATAAACTGGTTAACTATAATATCTGATTTTCAAAGTTCACTATAAAAAGAAAGAGCACAGAGGATACTACTGGCATTAATGAAGATGTAATGAAAGTGTAGGTGGTGGTGCACTGACAGACGTATGTGAGAATGGTAGAAATGGAGAAAAACAGAGTTACTCAGAGGGGTTGGGGCAAAATCAACAAGGTTCCTACTGAATCACACAAAACAGGATTAAAAGAAAAACACTGGAAATCATTCTTGGAATAAAATAAATGAATGGATGCTTCATTCAGGACTGGAGCATGATGGGAAGGGAGGGTTCACCTTTATGTTTCTTTACAGCTATTTCATTTGATTCACTTCTGAATAAGTATGTATAAAAGAAAGTCAGCATATCCCCTGGATATTAGAAGAGGATTAGGATGGAGATGGCCATGAATGACTGTTTCTTGAGATAATGTCATTCACTGAATTAGCTAGTCTGGAATGGGCTATAAAATGAAAATGGAAGGAGCCCATGGGCTGAACCTAAAGAGTCCCATTAGTTAATATTAACAGTACAGATAATCAGAAGAGGAAAAAGGACTTGCAGGGAATATTTAGGGAGGGGATTTAGAGAGGCAGGAGAAAAGGCAGAAAGGTATGTATCTATGGAAAAAATTTCCCTAATAATAGACACATGTGATCAGGTAAGAAGAGACAGAAACTGGATGTAATGACGAGTTGCATTAGGAGTGTACTATGTAGATGCAAGTACAGGAATGATAGTAAGTCTTTGAGAAAGCAGCTACTGGGTAGCTCACTGTAAACATTTTCTTCTTACTATAAGTGTTTCTCATAACAAATGGAAACCTTTTCTACAGCAAAGACCTCTTCGATGTTGTTTAGGCCATGACAACTTCAAACAATGAAAGAAGAAATGAGGACTATGGAGGTTTTGTACAAAACAGAGCAGGCATGAAATAGCCTTTTCAAAAGGCGATGGGAACAACATGTAGGATTACATGGTAATGTGGTCTAGGCAATGTTAAGAAACAAAAAACAGAGGCTCACTAGTTCCATGTATATTTTTCTGTTCAGCTGAGCTCAGCTGCACAGGCACAGGTCTCATAAAGGAGACTATAGAATTCACTGCAGCCTGATGATTTTCTTGGGAGAATTTTGGAAGCAGTGGGTAAAGGTTGTTCAAAGCTGGTCAGGAAGGGAAATAAAGGCAGAGGGAAAAAATGAAAGAAGCTCACAAATAAGAAAAGGTCTGGGAAAAAAATGA
The DNA here is from genome assembly GCA_009823505.1 of Rhizomys pruinosus. Lineage (NCBI taxonomy): Eukaryota > Metazoa > Chordata > Mammalia > Rodentia > Spalacidae > Rhizomys > Rhizomys pruinosus. Next base: position 851,962 of record VZQC01007165.1, on the reverse strand, counting down.
AGGCATCAGGTGTTATGATGGACTATAAGGATGATCACATGGGTACTCAGCAGGAACAGGCTGAGGAATGAAGGGAAACTAATGACCACAGCATTCTGGAAAGGTAAACGGAGAGAACAGCAATCTCATGCAATTAATTAAAATCATGTTATTAAGTAAAGCACATTAGTGACTTTTGACAGTGACATGGTTTGGCTAGGTGATAATCAAGGAAAGCTGCATGTCCGATGAAGTCCAAATAATGGGTCCTAGTAGCTGCACACAAACAGATGTGCACCAACAAACATGCTAGCACTTCTGGGGCACAAGAAAACTGGAAGACTTGCCTTCAATAGATCTTAATTAAAGGATCCACAACAAAGCCAGGGTGATGGCAGGCCTTTATAATCCCAGCCCCCAGGAGGCGGGGGTAGGCGGATCTCTGGGAGATTGAAGCCAGCCTGGTCCACATAGTGACTTCCAGGTGGGCTGCTGGGACTAGGGAAACCCTGTCCAAAAACACAGAAAAAGATGCACAATCAAAAAGTCAGATGGAAATAATGGCAATTGGACAATTTATACTGTTACTGTTGAAAATTTTCAAAAACAATCCTAATGATATTTCATCTAGTTGAAAAGTAAAATAATCCATCTGAACTCTTTTCTCAAATATAATATCTTCACTTTTCTGCTCAAAGGTACATGCTATCATGTCAATTAATAATTAGAATGAGTCCTTTTATTATTGTTATATTTAAAGCATGGGAAAATTATACTTTTCTCATCATGATGTATAAATCATCAACAATGATAAAGGTTAAAGAAATTTCCCACAAAGAGAGGTTTCTCTATGTATTTTCTACTTCTTTTCCAGGCAGAAGAGAATTATAACATCATCATCATATTTAGCTCAAGAGAAAAAAATTAAACTTCATTCTAATAGATTAACGTACTGTACATGTTCTGGACAAAAAAAAATTAAGTGAAGGAAATTGCCTTAGGAAATATCTGAACCATAATAAATCAGTTTAAGGAATGAAAGAGCACCATATATCCTAATGCCAAAAAGCATCCTGGACACATTGATTCATCTCAGTCTTCTGTAGAGAGAAGGAAAAAAGGAAACAGCTAGCTGAAGTTAATCACCTAACATGAAGCATCTCTGTAAAATATTCAGACAGGCATTGTCAACCAACAAGCAGTAACATTTTTCTAATCACCTTTAAAAATCTTTTAAAGTGATAGATTGTTAACTGTGTTGTGAACTTACTTCAGACATTCAAGATTGGTAAGAATAAATAAAAGGGGAAAAATCATTGAAACTGAACCATAACAGAATACCGACCATGTTTATTTGCATATGCTAAACTGAGTTGTTTGGGGTTAGCTTTTCTCCTGAGTGTAAATGTAGGTTTGTAGAAGCCTGAGCAGGGATAAATATAAGTAATTGGGATAACTATACAATTATTGCTATTATATGTCAAATATGTTTTCAGAAATTAACCAGTTATTTACAGATAATAACGTATACAAATTGACTTAAAAATTATGAGTTTTACAATATTTGCTCTCTAGTTTCAAAATAATTTACCAAAGTGAAGTGCTAATATTTGCTAGAGTAGACAGTCTAAATTATAGTCCTTCATAATTCCTGAAGATATTCCTATGCTGAAATAGTACTGTATGTTACTGGATTATAAAATGGGTTTCAGTTGAGCACTCCCCATCAATATACCACTGTGGCAAACCTTAAAACTCCCTTTAACTATCCTATTTCTTGAATTAACATTCTTTATACCTGCAGTATTGGAAGAATGGTGCTAGTAATCTCTACTCCTCTTATTAAAATATCCTCTACTGCAGTTAATTTTCAATTCTATTTTTTGGCTGAGATTTCAAGAGAAGTAACTGAAGTGGAAAGTTTGTGTTAAACCTGTTACCACAGAACTAATGATGTGATGTGAACAACTGGTAACCCCTCTAGATGCTGTGGACTTCAGAGGTCTGCTGTTCTGTGTTGCCTAGAAGGTCCTTGAGATGGAGGGCATGAGGAGATTGAGCTCAGTGGTCCAGCAGACATTCTACCAGGAAACAACACTGGCAAGTTTCTGCGGAAATTAACAGCTCCCTAACACTTGGTGGAGAAAATTTTCTGCACTTTTCTTCAAACATCAGAGCTTCAGTGAAAGCTCAGCCTTAGGAAAAGTTAGCGCTGTGACTTGCATGCTGACCACATGGGGTAGGAAACTCAGGGATAGAGGAAAAGCAAACAGGTTTGTTGAGGCTGACTGGAAAAAAAACAACACAGCAACATAGTAAAGGCAAATGTATAGAATATCAGAAGGGGTGAATGCAATATATTTACTGTATTCACATCTAGAATGGCATAAGAAAAGAGGATATGTTGAAGTTGATGGAAAATTTGAAAAGACAGCCTTGACCACAGATTAATTGTAGACCTAAGAAGGGGTAGGGGGTTTCTCTGAAGCACATATGAAGAGAAAATAATATTTTCAATTTTCATTTAAGTATTTACTAATGGGACTGGTCTATGTTACAATACATATGAAAGTCAGAAGAAAATTTGCAGTAGTTTACTCTCTCCTACCATGTGGGTCCTGGGGATTCCAACTCAGGTCATCAGGCTTCAGGAAAGAGCCTTTATCTACTGAGCCACTAGGATAGTATTCCTAAGATTCAGTAAGAAGAGTACAAGCCAGAGAATAAGCCAATCTTTAGTAACTCCCATGGATTTTATGTAGAAATGCCCTGTCCAAACTAAAGCAATTTAATAATTAATAATCGAGTTACTACCTATCTGTGTTATAAATGTGTTACTTCCCAGCATCTAAGTTATTAAATGAGCCCATATATGACTAAAGTATTATAAAAATCATTTTGTTTATCTCTTAATTGAACCACTGTACTGGAACATTCTTTCGAAGACACTGCAGTTTGAATATCACTTTGATAGATCTCTCTGTACCTACTGTTGAGACATGACCCCCCAAATGACCATTTTTTAAATCTTTCTATTTGTCTTCTTATATTACAATACCTCTTATCTCTTTCTACTCTTCTCTCATTCCCTCTAGTTGATTAGAGGCATTACTACCTATTCAATCTCACAAGGTACTCACATTTATTCTCAATTTCTCCCTCATTTTTTAAGATTATACCTCCCAAATCTCCATTCTCATTTAAGATGATATAGTCTTGGTTCTGAAACTCATCTTAAAAAAAATGTTACCGGGAACTGTGGCTTGTCAGAAGGATGAGCTTTCAAAACTATTAATCTGTGAAAAATTTCCTCTAAGAAACTTTCCTTGGTTTTCAGCATCTATACAATCAATACCTATACAACCTATCTGCTTACATGTACTCTTAGTTACAGCTTCCTTGATCTCTCACCAACCCCATATTGAGCCTAGGCTTGTTGCATTCCTGCTTATCCTGCCTGAGCCTTTGGACTAGCTTGGTAAGGGTTTCTTCCCACTGAGTCTTGATTCCCCTTCACTGGGACTAGTAACAGACTCACATTTTCAGGGCTCACATCAACCCTGCTTAGTTAATTCTACCCTCCCTATGCTATCCTCATACCTGCCCTGGACCAAACACCAGCCCACATCCTCCTATATAAGTAGTCTGGAATAGCCTGTAAGAATCTGTCCACTGGATCCCCAAAGTCTTAAACTATACCTAGGTACCTTCAGCCTGCTGGAGAATTCTTAACTGGCCAGTTTGGAACAATCTTATCCAGATAACAAAAATCAAAGGTAAGATCCCAAATTATAGATCAACTAAAGAATCATATCTAATCAGAAAGTAACCAAGCCACAACAATATGAACATAACCAAAATTCAACAAAAGAAAGGCAGGTTAGAATTTTATCTCAGACACATAATCAACAAAAGAAATCTACATGCCTAGGCCACCATGCAAAAAAATATGGAAATCCAAGATAATATTTCCCCACAAAACCTATCAGACCTAGAGAAGTATACTACAATGAGAAGCAGCAAGAAAAATCCCAGGATGCCGAATGTAAAAGAACAATCATAAACATGATGAGCAAAGAATTCAGCAACTTTAAAGAACATGCAAATAACTCAAAGAATTCAAAGAGGATAGGAATAAAATCCTGACTGAAACTCAAGAAAATATAAATATATGGGTGAATGAAACAACAAAGACAACTAAGGACTTGAAAAGTGAATCCAAAAGAGATAATTTTTTTTAATTCAGACAAAATAAAGATGGAATTTGAAAACTCAGTAAGCCAATTTGAAATGATAGTAGAAAGCTTCACAAGCAGAATGAATATAATGGAAAATAGAATATCAAGACCAGATGAAAAAGTGAAAGAATTGGAATGTTCAAATGCAAAATATGAAAGGTTGAGGGGGGAAAGGAATGAGATATGCAGGAAATATGGGACAGCCATGAAAAAAACACCCAAATAACACAGGAAGGAGACTCTTAAGTAAATAGCATTGAGCAGATCTTTAACAAGATCAGAGAAGGAAACTTCTATAAATTAAGGAAAGACGTACCAGTACAGACACAAAAATCACACAGAACACCAATTATACAGGTCCAGAACAGAAACTCCCTACAAAGTATCATAGTAAAAATGTTAAGTGTACAGAATGAAGAGAGAGCACTGAAAGCTGCACGAGATAACCAAGTCACATATAAAGGAAAACCCATTAGAACTTCAGCTGACTTTTCAATGTAAACTGTAAAAGCAAAAAAATCCAGGAGCACTGTATTCCAAACTGTAAATGATCATGTATGCCAACCCAGAATAATTTGGGGAAAGAAAAATCTTAGATGAACATAAATAGATTGGAAGAATTCTTATCCTTCAAACCAGCCCTGCAGAGAATACACTAAACATTACAAAGAACAAAAGACCATACTCAAGAGGTTACAGGAAGAAAACAAAAGAAGGCATAAAGTACAGAGACACAAAATAAAACCAGAACAAAAACAGAAAATAAAATGAAAGTAACCAATCTATATATTTCAATAACTCTAAATATCAATGGTCTCAATTCCCCAGTCAAAAGACAAAGGCTAGTTGAATGGATTAAGAAAAGAAATCCACCTAATTTTTTTGTTGTTCCAAAGGAACTCATCTTACCTCCAAAAACAGGTGCCACTGTAGAGTGAGGATGGAAAATAATACTCAAAGCAAGTAACATTAAAATACAAACAGAACTTGCTATTCCAATATCTCACAAAAAAGACTTCAAGTAAAATTAATTAAAAGAGCTAAAGTTTACTATATACTGTTCAAAGGAACAATAAACCAAGAAGAGATAACAACCATGGAAACATATGCACCAAAGTGGTTCACCCAGTTTCAGAAAAACGATACTACTAGACTTCAAGATAGGAATTATCCACAACTCAGGAATAGTAAGTGAATTCAATACTCATTTTCTCCAATACAAAGGTCATTTGGAAAAAGAATAAACAGAGAATCATCTGAATTAAAACAAACTGAATTAATAGACCTCTATAGAATATTCCACCCAAATACCAAAGAATACACATTCTCTTCAGGAGTCCATGGAAGTTCCTCTAATAGTGGAACCTTAACAGGACACCAAACAAACCTCAACAACAACAACAAAAGAAATAATTCCATGTATTGTATCAGACCACAGTGCTATAAAACTCAAAAGCAATAGCAAAAGTAGCTCTACTAACTAGACAAAGTCATAGAGAATAAACAGCATACTCCTGAATGATGAATGCATCAAAGAAGAAATGAAGAAACAAAAATATTCCTTGAATTAATGAAAATGATAGCACACTTATCTGGGACATATTAAAAGCAGTCTAGAGAAGGAAATTTATAGTTCTCAGTTCCTACACTAAAAATCAGTACAACTTGGTACAACTCAAGAATTATGAGAACAAACTAAAGCGAACCAAACCACAACACATGAGAAGAAATAACAAAACTCAGAGCAAAAATCAATTTGAATCAAAGAAAATAAAAGGAAGAATAAATGAACTGGTTAATCGAAAAGATAAACAAAATAAACATACACTTAACACAGAAAGAATAAATCCAAATCCATAAAATCAGAGATAAATGAGGAAACACCACAATAGACACTAAAATAAAATGAGAATATTAGAATACGTTAAAAATTATGTTTGAATAAATTAGAAAATCTAAAATAAATGAATCAATTTCTAAATTCAGTGGATCTGCCAAAGTTAAATCACAAAGAGATCAATATTTTATGCAGACCCATAGCAAGCAAGGAAATTGAAACTGTAATATAAACTGTACCATCTAAAAAAGAGCCCAGATTGATTCACAACAAAATTTTACCAGACCTTCAAAGAAGATCAAGAACCAATACTTCTCCAATTATTCAAAAAGATAGAACTCATTCTCTGAAGCAAATTTTATTCCAAAACAAAAACCATGTAAAGACACAACAAGGAAGAAAATTATAGGCCCATATCCCTAATAAACATAGAGACAAAACTAGCTCTCAGTATTCTAGAGGATACTATTTAAGCTGCTAAGGAAGAAAATCAATCAACCGCCCACCCCAGACCTAAAGCTGAATTAACATAATGCCTAGCACAGCCAGCTATCTCTATTGGTGTAGTAGTAGCACTAGTATCTGGGGTTGGGGAGGATAACTAGATAATTTTACTTAAAGTCCTCTCAGTGAGAGTGAACAAATGTGTGGCACTGTGTTAACTATAGCCAAATATACATGGCTAGAAAGATCATGGGTCCTAGAGAAAACCATATCTATGGGTCATATCTCTAGATAAATGAAAGTTCTTACCATATCCTAAATATATATGGGTCCTTATATTTACAGCAAGTATATGGTGCACCATTCATCAAAGAACTTTCAGCAACAGATGGAGGCTACTACAGAATTCCACGACTGGTCACATATAAGAATATATGTCTTAGAGATTTCCACCCCTAGGTAACACCTACAGTGGATCTTCTACACCTAATGCTCACAGAACATAGTGGAACAGGGGGCAGAGAGAATACTAGTGTATTCCTCAACTCTCACCAGCAGAGCTTTACTTATATGACAGAGTGCAGGGGAAACAGATGGCCACACTACCTAGGTTTTCAAGAATAAGAGACTGCAGAGTGTGTGTCCTTTGGTAGGACTCCTATATAAAAACCCACCAGGGACCATTTTGGAAGAGGGAGTAGAAATATTTTAAGAGCCAGGTTGGGTCCATAAACATGAGGAAACAGAAGTTTTCAAGGCAGAGGTAGCTCGCTCATGTGAACTTGTGGCAATGGTGCAGTGGAGCTCAAGATCCAGGCCAACTCAGTCAGACGGGGGCCCGGATCTGTGTGAGAGGAAATGAGTGGCAGGCCAGCCCTAGTTTGAGAAATGTTAGAAACTGATTATGGCTGGTTGAAGGGGATAACATCCTTAAGGCCTCTAGAGAGGCTGACTAGACTCCAGCAGATGACCTTGCATTGAAATATATCTTGGTAAAATGTTTGACCAAATGGGACAAACCTATATCCAACAACATTCTGAGCAGTTGCATTCTAAGGCTCAAAGCATTTCCATTATAAACAGGAACCAGACAACGTTGTTGCCTATCCCCACTCCATTTCAATATAGTGTTTGAAACTCTTCTTAGAGAAATAAGAGAAGTACATTAGAGGAATACCAATTGGAAGAGAAGAGGTCAATTAATCCCTATTTGCAGAATATTTGATATTATACATAAAAGATCCCCAAAATCCCACCAAAAACTTCTATAATTGATTAACACCTTCAGCAAAGTGGCAGATTACTGTATCAACTTGGAAAAATCAGTAGCATTTCTACATACAAATAAGAAATAAGAGAAAGTGTTCATAGGAACATTCCCATGGGAAATAGCCTTAGAATAAAAATTCTCTATGAATACTTCTAACCAAAGACATTAGAAATTCTACAATGAAAATTTTAAGTGTTTGAGGAAAGTGATAGAGGAAGTCACATGATGATGGAAAGATATCCCATGCTTAGGGATTAAGTAGAATTAATAATGGGGAAATGACCATTTTACCATAGCAATTTATACCAATACAATCCCAATAGAAACATTTATGACATCCCTCAAAGAATTAGAAAAAAAATCTGAAATTCACATTAAAACACAAAGGACTCCAGATAGCTAAAACAACCCTGACCACAGGAGTGATTCTGAGTAGATGAATATACTTTGGACAGCTATATAAACAGCATGATATTGGCATAGAAACAGACTTGTAGATATATGGAACAAAACATGAGTGAGCCTAATTTTAGTCAGCTCATATTTGACAAAGTTGCCAAGAACACACACTGGAGGAGAGATAGCATCTTAAACAAATGATGCTGGCAAAACTAGAAAGTTTCTTTGATGAGAAGTGAGAGGTCTACTTGTGCATAGGAATTCTGAGGGAAGATTCACAAATGAGAGAGTACATAAGTCGCTTGTTTTTCTGAGTCTGTATTACTTGACTTGGCCTAACAGTTTCTAGTTCCATCTATTTACCTCAAAAATTCATGCTTTCATTTTTCTTTACTGCTGAGTAGGATTTTTGTTGCAGACATATGACATTTTAATTTGTTTTCATTTCTTAACTATTGCAGAAAAAAGCAACATATATGGCTGCACAAGTACCACTGCATTAAGATGAGTTATTTAGGTATGTACCAAAGGGTGGTATAACTAGATCATATGGTAGAATTATATTTAGGTCTTAAGAGTTCTCCACACTGCATGTGTACACAAATGAAAACAAATCCCCATCTATCACTCTGCATAAAAGTCAACTACCTCCAAACTTATCAAAGACCTCAATGTGAAACCTGAAATGCTGAAACTCTTGTAAGGAAACATAGGTGGGACTCTAACAGACACAGGATCAGGGAAGGACTTTCTAAGTCAGGCATCAGTTTCTCAGGAATTAAGGTCAACAATCCTCAAGTGAGACCTCACTAAACTAAAAGCAAAGAAATCAACCAATCATGTGAAGATGAAGCCCACAGTGTAGGAGAAAATCTTCAGCAGCCACACATTTGACAGAGGCTCAATACCCAGAATATAGAAAGAACTCAAAGAACAAATAATCAAGAAATCAAATGACTCAATTAAACAATGGATCTGAACAGAGAACTCTCAAAAGAAAATATAAAAATGGCTAAGAAATAACTTTAAGTATTTGGCATCCTTAGTAATTAGGGAAATGCAAATCAAAACCGCTTTAAGAATTTAAAAATGACACCAAATACTGGTGAGATTGTGGGGAAAGGGAAAGGGAAAGTGCTGGTGGGATTGCTAATTGTTGCAACCAGTGTGGAAATCAGTGTGGAGAACTCTTAAAACCTAAATATAATTCTACCATATGATCTAGTTATACCACCCTTTGGTACATACCTAAATAACTCATCTTAATGCAGTGGTACTTGTGCAGCCATATATGTTGCTTTTTTCTGCAATAGTTAAGAAATGAAAACAAATTAAAATGTCATATGTCTGCAACAAAAATCCTACTCAGCAGTAAAGAAAAATGAAAGCATGAATTTTTGAGGTAAATAGATGGAACTAGAAACTGTTAGGCCAAGTCAAGTAATACAGACTCAGAAAAACAAGCGACTTATGTTCTCTCTCATTTGTGAATCTTCCCTCAGAATTCCTATGCACAAGTAGACCTCTCACTTCTCATCAAAGAAACTTCTTTTTGCAACAGATTAATACAGAGTTCCACAACTTGTCAGACACACAGAATAAGAAGACCAGCCCTAATTGATATATCTACAATGGAACCTCTATACTAAGGCTCAGGGATTACAAAGGAACAGTGGACAGAGAAAATATTAATGCATATTTCATCTCTCACCAGTAAAGCATCCTCACACAATAGATAGTATGTAATACAGAGAATAAGAGACAGCAAAGGCATGTCCCTGGATAGAACTGCTATATTAAACCTCACCCTTGGGGCTGGAGAGATGGCTTAGCTGTTAAGAGCGCCGACTGCTCTTGCGGAGGACCCGAGTTCGATTCCCAGCACCCACATGGCGGCTAAGAACCGTCTTCAACTCCAGTTCCAGGGGAATCCGATGCCCTTTTCTGACCTCCGCGGCATTGCATGACAAGGGTGCACCAACCTACATGCAGACAGTATACTCATAGACATAAAAATAATAAAACAAAAACAATTTAAACCTCACCCCTGCATTGCTCAAGGACCATTTCATAAGAGGAGGTGGGGGGCTGGAGAGATGGCCTAGCGGTTAAGAGCGCCGACCACTCTTACAGAGGACCCGGGTTCGATCCCCAGCACCCACATGGCGGCTTAGAACTGTCTGTAACTCCAATTCCAGGAGAACTCCAGTTCCAGGGGAATCCGACGCTCTCTTCTGACCTCCGTGGCATTGCACGACAGGGGTGCACAAACCTATATGCAGACAATACATTCATACAAATAAATAAATAAATAAAGAAAGAAAGAAAGAAAGAAAGAAAGAAAGAAAGAAAATGTGGTACATCTACACAATGGTGTTCTATTCAGAGGTAAAGAAAGATGACATCATGAATTTTGTAGGCAAATGGATGGAACTAGAAGCTATTATGCTAAGTGAAGTAACACAGTCCCATTAAAACAAACGACGAATGGTTTCCCTCATATGTGCATACTAGCACCAAATCCTTAGTTGTAAGGCACACTGAACACTGTTAATGTTATATTTCTTTTTATCTGAAATAAACTGAGCTTTTATAAAGTGAATCCCTTAATGGGCTCTAGGATTAACCTACCACTTATTTTCAGACTTTATAATTTTGGTATATGGGTGGAGGGTATGTATGCATATTTTGCAGTAATATAAAATTAAAGGGAAAATGTGAATTCCTGTACATGTTTTTGAATTAACATACAGTTTATTTTCAGAAGCCATAATTTTGGCATATGTGTGAAGTACATATAGGCATATTTTGGAGCAATAAAAATTGAAGGGAACAAGAACAACAAAAGGACTCTGTCAAAGAACTGACTGAAACAGTAAACTTCTGCCCCAAACAATATACCTCTGCATAGAAAAACTTTCAAAAGATGCAAGACATGTATGGCAGAATGCATGAACTTGGGGGGGGTGTGGGAGGCATGATAAGGGGAATGAGTCTAAATTGGACTGAGAGATATTGTATGAAATGCACAAAACTTCAATAAATATATTTTTAAAAAGACCACACACACACACACACACACACACACACACACACACACACACA